>CM070791.1:28938923-28950076 GCA_036346955.1 Dipus sagitta
CATTCGCCCACACATGTGTGTGCATATGTGTCAGAGAAGCAAGACCTAACAATAAGGTTCCAGAAACTAACAAAATAATAAAAAATTATGTACAAAAACTTAAGCGAAGAATTTCTAAACACCAGAAAACGTGGAGAAATTAACCATTATTCTAACAGAGAAATTGAACTGAGAGATAGAATTAATATTTGTTTCTCTCCATACATGGTCTCACTCTAGGCCTAGAACTCACTCTGTAGTCCCAAGATGGCCTTAACCGCAGTGATTCTCTTACATCTGCCTACCTAGTATTGGGATTAAAGACACACCTCCACGTCTGGCAAGTTTTCTTTTAGTTTTTAAGCTTTCATTTATTTTCAAGTAGAGAGAGAAGGAAGAGAGGAAGAGAGAGTATGAGAAACGATCATCAGGACCTCTAGCCACCATAAATGAGCTCTACATGCATGCACCACTGTGCATCTAGCTTTGTGTGGGAAATGGAAAATAGAACTCAGGTCAATAGACTTTGCAGGCAAGTATCCTAGCCATCCTGCCATCTCTGTATCCCTTGAATAAAGGGGAAAAAAGGTTAAGTCCTGCAGTTCACGTGACAGTTTACTTCTCAAAAGATGTCTAACAGGCAAGGAGAAAGAGGTATCACTTAAATCAAATTTTTTGAATGAGGGAGGGAAAATACTACCTTTTCACCACACAAAGAGTGTCATTCTTAATATTTTTATTAAATATTTTATTTTTATTCATTTCTTTGGTAGAGAACGAGGCAGAAAGCATGTGTGTAAAAGAGAGAGAGAGAGAGAATGAGGGAGAGAGAGAGAGAGAACTGCTGTGACCGGGTCTATAGCCACTGCAAATGAAACCCAGATGTATGCACCCCCTTGTGCATCTGAGGAATGTGGGTCAAGAGGAGTCAAACCCGGGTCCTTTGGCTTTGCAGGCAAACACCTTAATTGATAAGCTTTCCCTCCAGCACATTGCATTCTAGACATTTTCTTTTATCATTTCACCGAGCAGAGAAAAAAAGGAAAACAT
Source organism: Dipus sagitta (assembly GCA_036346955.1). NCBI lineage: Eukaryota > Metazoa > Chordata > Mammalia > Rodentia > Dipodidae > Dipus > Dipus sagitta. The sequence continues at coordinate 28,939,953 of CM070791.1, forward strand.
CAACTGTCCCTGCACACACACACACACGCACACACACGCACACACACACACACATACACACGGAGTCTCTCTACTTCAGGCTGACATGGAAATCACTATAAAGCAGTTGAAGAAGAATCTACTTGAGTTAAAGGACACCCTGAGGCTACATAGTTAATTCCAGGTCAGCCGGGACCAAAGAGCAAATTTTCCTCAAAAAAAAAAAAAAAAAAAAAAAAACAAGGCAGTGTGAATGGGGGTGGATAGATGGTTCAGTAATTAAGATGCTTTCTTGCAAAGCATAATATCCTAGGTTGGTTTAGTTCCCTCCACAATCAGGGCATGGTGGAGTACAGCTTTAATTCCAGCACTCAAGAGGCAGAAATAGGAGGATCACCATGAGTTCAAGGACACCCTGAGGCTAAATACTGAATTCCAGGTCAGCTTGGGCTACAGAGGGCCCCTGCCTCAAGAAACAAACAAAAAGAATAAGAAAAGAAAAAAGAAAAAAAGCAAGAGAAAGAGAGATGCACAAAGTGGTGCATGTATCTGACATTCAGTGGCAGGGGCAAGAGACCCTGGCACATCCATCCTCTCTCTCACACTCTCTCTTCCCCAACCTGGCTCAATCTCTATGCTTACACATAAAATTCCTAAAATAAAGATGAAGGCTGGAGAGATAGCTTAGTTGTTAAGGCACTTGCCTGTGAAGCCTAAAGGCCCATGTTCAACAACCCTGTACCTACATAATAATTGCACGAGGCATCTTCAAAGTCACACACGTACTCAAGATGGCAAATGCACCTGGAGTTCAAATACAATGCCTGGAGGCCCTGGCATGCCAATTCTCCTAACTCTCACTCAGTAAAGAAAAAAATAAAATAAAATAAATAAAAAGCCAGTCTCTTGGGGTTGGCTCAAGAAAAAAGTAAGGATTAAATACAATTTTTGCATGTGTATGTATATTCTGTGCATGCGCATGAGATTGTGGTGTGTGTGTGTGTGTGTGTGTATATGTGTGTGTGTGCCTGTTAGGCCTAAGGACACAGGTTCAATATGCCAGATCCCAAGTAAGTGAGATGCACATGGTGGCACAGGCATCTGGCATTCGTTATCAGTGGCTAGAGGCCCTGCTGCACCAATGTTCACTCTCTCTCTCTCTTTACCTCTCTCTCTCTCTCTGTGTGTCTCAAATACATCAGGTAAAAAATGAAAGAACTGCTTGTGGGCAGCTGAAGAGATAGCTCAGTGGTGAAGGAGCTTGTTGGAAAGGCCAAAAGGACCAAGTTTGATTCCCCAGTACCCAGGAAAAGTCATATGCACAAAGTGGCACATTTCTCTGGAGTTCATTTGCAGTGGCTGGAGGCCCTAGCATGCCATTTCTCTGTCATCTCTGTAATATATTGCTCATGGACCTGAGTTCAGATCTTCAGAACCCACATCAAAAGCAAAATCCATAGTACAATACTGCAATTCACAGTGTGTCTGTGAGAAAATTGGAGGCCAAGAAAGGTGAACTCTGGAAATTCACCAGCATACTATGTCAGAGACTGTGTCAAGGTAGACGGAGAAGCAGACACACAAAATTGTCTTCTGACCTCCACAAATGCTCTGTGGTGCATGTTCACCAAACAAACACATACGCATTCGCCCACACATGTGTGTGCATATGTGTCAGAGAAGCAAGACCTAACAATAAGGTTCCAGAAACTAACAAAATAATAAAAAAGTATGTACAAAAACTTAAGCGAAGAATTTTTTAAACACCAGAAAACGTGGAGAAATTAACCATTATTCTAACAGAGAAATTGAACTGAGAGATAGAATTAATATTTGTTTCTCTCCATACATGGTCTCACTCTAGGCCTAGAACTCACTCTGTAGTCCCAAGATGGCCTTAACCGCAGTGATCCCTTACATCTGCCTACCTAGTATTGGGATTAAAGACACACCTCCACGTCTGGCAAGTTTGCTTTTAGTTTTTAAGCTTTCATTTATTTTCAAGTAGAGAGAGAAGGAAGAGAGGAAGAGAGAGTATGAGAAACGATCATCAGGACCTCTAGCCACCATAAATGAGCTCTACATGCATGCACCACTGTGCATCTAGCTTTGTGTGGGAAATGGAAAATAGAACTCAGGTCAATAGACTTTGCAGGCAAGTATCCTAGCCATCCTGCCATCTCTGTATCCCTTGAATAAAGGGGAAAAAAGGTTAAGTCCTGCAGTTCACGTGACAGTTTACTTCTCAAAAGATGTCTGACAGGCAAGGAGAAAGAGGTATCACTTAAATCAAATTTTTTGAATGAGGGAGGGAAAATACTACCTTTTCACCACACACAGAGTGTCATTCTTAATATTTTTATTAAATATTTTATTTTTATTCATTTCTTTGGTAGAGAACGAGGCAGAAAGCATGTGTGTAAGAGAGAGAGAGAGAGAAAGAGGGAGAGAGAGAGAGAGAACTGGTGTGACAGGGTCTATAGCCACTGCAAATGAAACCCAGATGTATGCACCCCCTTGTGCATCTGAGGAATGTGGGTCAAGAGGAGTCAAACCCGGGTCCTTTGGCTTTGCAGGCAAACAGCCTTAATTGATAAGCTTCCCTCCAGCACATTGCATTCTAAGCATGTTTCTTTATCATTTCACTGAGCAGAGAAAAAAAGGAAAACATCAACTGTCCCTTCACACACACACACACACACACACACACACACACACACACACACACACACACTGACAGAGTCTCTCTACCTCAGGCTGACATGGAAATCACTATATAGCAGTTGAAGGAGAATCTACTTGAGTTGAAGGACACCCTTGAGGCTACATAGTTAATTCCAGGTCAGCTGGGACCAAAGAGCAAATTTTCCTCAAAAAAAAAAAAAAAAAAAAAAAACAAGGCAGTGTGAATGGGGGTGGATAGATGGTTCAGTAATTAAGGTGCTTTCTTGCAAAGCATAATAGCCTAGGTTGGTTTAGTTCACTCCACAATCAGGGCATGGTGGAGTACAGCTTTAATTCCAGCACTCAAGAGGCAGAAGTAGGAGGATCACCATGAGTTCAAGGACACCCTGAGGCTAAATACTGAATTCCAGGTCAGCTTGGGCTACAGTGGGCCCCTGCCTCAAGAAACAAACAAAAAGAATAAGAAAAGAAAAAAGAAAAAAAGCAAGAGAAAGAGAGATGCACAAAGTGGTGCATGTATCTGACATTCAGTGGCAGGGGCAAGAGACCCTGGCACATCCATCCTCTCTCTCACTCTCTCTCTTCCCCAACCTGGCTCAATCTCTATGCTTACACATAAAATTCCTAAAATAAAGATGAAGGCTGGAGAGATAGCTTAGTTGTTAAGGCACTTGCCTGTGAAGCCTAAAGTCCCATGTTCAACAACCCTGTACCTACATAATAATTGCACGAGGCATCTTCAAAGTCACACACGTACTCAAGATGGCAAATGCACCTGGAGTTCAAATACAATGCCTGGAGGCCCTGGCATGCCAATTCTCCTTAACTCTCTCTCAGTAAAGAAAAAAATAAAATAAAATAAATAAAAAGCCAGTCTCTTGGGGTTGGCTCAAGAAAAAAGTAAGGATTAAATACAATTTTTGCATGTGTATGTATATTCTGTGCATGCGCATGAGATTTTGGTGTGTGTGTGTGTGTGTGTGTGTATGTGTGTGTGTGCCTGTTAGGCCTAAGGACACAGGTTCAATATGCCAGATCCCAAGTAAGTGAGATGCACATGGTGGCACAGGCATCTGGCATTCGTTATCAGTGGCTAGAGGCCCTGCTGCACCAATGTTCACTCTCTCTCTCTCTTTACCTCTCTCTCTCTCTCTCTGTGTGTCTCAAATACATCAGGTAAAAAATGAAAGAACTGCTTGTGGGCAGCTGAAGAGATAGCTCAGTGGTGAAGGAGCTTGTTGGAAAGGCCAAAAGGACCAAGTTTGATTCCCCAGTACCCAGGAAAAGTCATATGCACAAAGTGGCACATTTCTCTGGAGTTCATTTGCAGTGGCTGGAGGCCCTAGCATGCCATTTCTCTGTCATCTCTGTAATATATTGCTCATGGACCTGAGTTCAGATCTTCAGAACCCACATCAAAAGCAAAATCCATAGTACAATACTGCAATTCACAGTGTGTCTGTGAGAAAATTGGAGGCCAAGAAAGGTGAACTCTGGAAATTCACCAGCATACTATGTCAGAGACTGTGTCAAGGTAGACGGAGAAGCAGACACACAAAATTGTCTTCTGACCTCCACAAATGCTCTGTGGTGCATGTTCACCAAACAAACACATACGCATTCGCCCACACATGTGTGTGCATATGTGTCAGAGAAGCAAGACCTAACAATAAGGTTCCAGAAACTAACAAAATAATAAAAAAGTATGTACAAAAACTTAAGCGAAGAATTTTTTAAACACCAGAAAACGTGGAGAAATTAACCATTATTCTAACAGAGAAATTGAACTGAGAGATAGAATTAATATTTGTTTCTCTCCATACATGGTCTCACTCTAGGCCTAGAACTCACTCTGTAGTCCCAAGATGGCCTGAACAGCAGTGATCCCCTTACATCTGCCTACATAGTACTGGGATTAAAGACACACCTCCACGTCCGGCAAGTTTGCTTTTAGTTTTTAAGCTTTCATTTATTTTCAAGTAGAGAGAGAAGGAAGAGAGGAAGAGAGAGAAAGAGAAATGATCATCAGGACCTCTAGCCACCATAAATGAGCTCTACATGCATGCACCACTGTGCATCTAGCTTTGTGTGGGAAATGGAAAATAGAACTCAGGTCAATAGACGTTGCAGGCAAGTATCCAAGCCATCCTGCCATCTCTCTATCCTTTGAATAAAGGGGAAAAAAGGTTAAGTCCTGCAGTTCATGTGACACTTTACTTCTCAAAAGATGTCTGACAGGCTAGGAGAAAGTGATATCACTTAAATCAAATTTTTTGAATGAGGGGGGGAAATACTACCTTTTCACCACCGAAAAGGTGTCATTCTTACCAATTTTAATAAATATTTTATTTTTATTCATTTCTTTGGTAGACAAGAGGCAGAAAGTGTATGTGAGAGAGAGAAAGAGAGCGAGAGAGAGAGAAAGAGGGAGAACTGGTGTGACAAGGTCTCCAGCCACTACAAATGAACTCCAGATGTATGCACCCCTTGTGCATCCGGAGAATGTGGGTCCTGAGGATTCAAACCTGGGTCCTTTGGCTTTGCAGGCAGGTGCCTTAATTGCTAATCCTTCCCTCCAGCACATTGCATTCTAAACATTGTTTTTTATCATTTCACTGAGCAGAGAAAAAAGGAAAACATCGACTGTCCCTTCACACACACACACACACACACACACACACACACACACACACACTGACAGAGTATCTCTACCTCAGGCTGACATGGAAATCACTATATAGCAGTTGAAGGAGAATCTCCTTGAGTTGAAGGACACCCTGAGGCTACATAGTTAATTCCAGGTCAGCCTGGCCCAAAGAGCAAATTTACCAAAAAAAAAAAAAAAAAAAAAAAACAACAACAACAAAAAAAGGTACAGTGAATGGGGCTGGATAAATGGTTTAGGGATTAAGGTGCTTTCTTGCAAAGCATAATAGCCTAGGTTGGTTTAGTTCACTCCACAATCAGGGCATGGTGGAGTACACCTTTAATTCCAGCACACAAGAGGCAGAAGTAGGAGGATCACCATGAGGTCAAGGCTACCCGGAGGCTAAATACTGAATTCCAGGTCAGCTTGGGCTACAGTGAGCCCCTGCCTCAAGAAACAAACAAAAAGAATAAGAAAAGAAAAAAAAAAAAGCAAGAAAAAGAGAGATGCACAAAGTGGTGCATGCATCTGACATTCAGTGCCAGGGGCAAGAGACCCTGGCACATCCATCCTCTCTCTCACACTCTCTCTTCCCCAACCTGGCTCAATCTCTATGCTTACACATAAAACTCATAAAATAAAGATGAAGGCTGGAGAGATAGCTTAGTTGTTAAGGCACTTGCCGGTGAAGCCTAAAGTCCCATGTTCAACAACCCTGTACCTACATAACAATTGCACGAGCCATGTTCAAGGTCTCACATGTACCAGGAAAAGTCACATGCACAAAGTGGCACATTTCTCTGCAGTTCATTTGCAGTGGCTGGAGGTCCTAGCATGCCAATTCTCTATCATCTCTGTAATATATTGCTCATGGACCTGAGTTCAGTTCTACGGAACCCACATCAAAAGCAAAATCCATAGTACAATTCTGCGATTGCCAGTGTGTCTATGAGAAAATAGGAGGCCAAGAAAGATGAACTCTGGAAATTCACCACCATACTATGTCAGAGACTGTGTCAAGGTAGAAGGAGAGGCATACAAACAAAATTGTCTTGTGACCTCCACAAATGCTCTGTGGTGCATGTACACCAACACACACACATACACATTCGCCCACACATGTGTGTGCATATGTGTCAGAGAAGCAAGACCTAACAATAAGGTTCCAGAAACTAACAAAATAATAAAAAAGTATGTACAAAAACTTAACCGAAGAATTTTTTAAACACCAGAAAACGTGGAGAAATTAACCATTATTATAACAGAGAAATTGAACTGAGAGATAGAATTAATATTTGTTTCTCTCCATACATGGTCTCACTCTAGGCCTAGAACTCACTCTGTAGTCCCAAGATGGCCTTAACCGCAGTGATCCCCTTACATCTGCCTACCTAGTATTGGGATTAAAGACACACCTCCACGTCCGGCAAGTTTGCTTTTAGTTTTTAAGCTTTCATTTATTTTCAAGTAGAGAGAGAAGGAAGAGAGGAAGAGAGAGTATGAGAAACGATCATCAGGACCTCTAGCCACCATAAATGAGCTCTACATGCATGCACCACTGTGCATCTAGCTTTGTGTGGGAAATGGAAAATAGAACTCAGGCCAATAGACTTTGTAGGCAAGTATCCTAGCCATCCTGCCATCTCTGTATCCCTTGAATAAAGGGGAAAAAAGGTTAAGTCCTGCAGCTCACGTGACAGTTTACTTCTCAAAAGATGTCTGACAGGCAAGGGGAAAGTGGTATCAGTTAAATCAAATTTTTTGAATGTGGGAGGGAAAATATTACCTTTTCACCACACAAAAGGTGTCATTCTTAATATTTTATTTAAATATTTTATTTTTATTCATTTCTTTGTCAGAGAAACAGGCAGAAAGTGTGTGTGTGTGTGTGAGAGAGAGAGAGAGAGAACTGGTTTGATAGGGTCTCCAGCCAATGCAAATGAACTCCAGATGTATGCACCCCATTGTGCATCTGGCGAATGTGGGTCCTGAGGATTCAAACCTGGGTCCTTTGGATTTGCAGGCAAACACGTAAATTGCTAAGGTTTCCCTCCACCACATTGCATTCTAAACATATTCTTTTATCATTTCACTGAGCAGAGAAAAAAGGAAAACTTCGACTGTCCCTACAGACACACACACACACACACACGCACACACACACACACACACACGGAGTCTCTCTAACTCAGGGTGACATGGAAGTCACTATAGAGCTGTTGAAGGAGAATCTAGTTGAGTTAAAGGACACCGTGTGGCTAAATATTTAATTCCAGGTGAGCCTGGCCCAAAGACCAACTTTACCTCAAAAAAAGAAAACAAAAAGGTAGAGTGAATGGGGCTGGATAAATGGTTCAGTGATTAAGGTGCTTTCTTGCAAAGCATAATAGCCTAGGTTGGTTTAGTTCACTCCACAATCAGGGCATGGTGGAGTACACCTTTAATTCCAGCACACAAGAGGCAGAAGTAGGAGGATCACCATGAGGTCAAGGCCACCCTGAGGCTAAATACTGAATTCCAGGTCAGCTTGGGCTACAGTGAGCCCCTGCCTCAAGAAACAAACAAAAAGAATAAGAAAAGAAAAAAAAAAAAAGCAAGAGAAAGAGAGATTCACAAAGTGGTGCATGCATCTGACATTCAGTGGCAGGGGCAAGAGACCCTGGCACATCCATCCTCTCTCTCACACTCTCTCTTCCCCAACCTGGCTCAATCTCTATGCTTACACATAAAATTCATAAAATAAAGATGAAGGCTGGAGAGATTGCTTAGTTGTTAAGGCACTGGCCTGTGAAGCCTATAGTCCCATGTTCAACAACTCTGTACCTACATAATAATTGCACGAGGCATGTTCAAGGTCTCACATGTACACAAGATGGCAAATGCATCTGGAGTTCAACAACAATTGCTACAGGCCCTGGCATGCCAATTCTCCTTCTCTCTTTCTCAATAAAGAGAAAAATATATTAAAATCAATAAAATGCCAGTCTGTTGGTTTTGGCTGAAAAAAAAAAAGGTGAGGATTAAATACATTTTTTGCATGTGTATGTGTATTCTGTGCATGCGCATGCGATTGTGTGTGTGTGTGGGGGGAGGTGTATGCCTGCTAAGCCTACGGACTCATGTTCAATATGCCAGATCCCCTGAAAGTGAGATACACATGGTGGCACATGCATCTGGCATTCGTTTTCAGTGGCTAGAGGCCCTGCTGCAGCAATGCTCACTCTCTCTCTCTCTTTACCTCTCTCTCTGTATGTGTGTCTGAAATATATCAGGAAAAAAATGAAAGAACTGCTTGTGGGCAGCTGAAAAGATAGCTCAGTGGTGAAGGAGCTTGTTGGAAAGGCCAAAAGGACCATGTTTGATTCCCCAGTACCCAGGATAAGTCACATGCACAAAGTGGCACATTTCTCTGGAGTTCATTTGCAGTGGCTGGAGGCCGTAGCATGCCAATTCTCTATCATCTCTGATATATATTTCTCATGGACCTGAGTTCAGATCTATAGAACCCACATCAAAAGCAAAATCCATAGTACAGTTCTGGGATTGCCAGTGTGTCTATGAGAAAATAGGAGGCCAAGAAAGATGAACTCTGGAAATTCACCAGCTCACTATGTCAGAGACTGTGTCAAGGTAGAAGGAGAAGCAGACACACAAAATTGTCTTCTGACCTGCACAAATGCTCTGTTGTGCATGTACACCAACACACACACATACACATTTGCCCACACATGTGTGTGGATGTGTGTCAGTGAAGCAAGACCTAACAATAAGGTTCCAGAAACTAACAAAATAATAAAAAAGTATGTACAAAAACTTCAGTGAAGAATTTTTTAAACACCAGAAAACGTGGAGAAATTAATCATTATTCTAACAGAGAAACTGAACTCAGAGATAGAATTAATATTTGTTTCTCTCCATACATGGTCTCACTCTAGGCCTAGAACTCACTCTGTAGTCCCAAAATGGCCCTAACCGCAGTGATCCTCTTATATCTACCTACCTAGTTCTGGGATTAAAGACACACCTCCACGTCCGGCAAGTTTGCTTTTATTTTTTAAGCTTTCATTTATTTTCAAGTAGAGAGAGAAGGAAGAGAGAAAGAGAGAGAAAGAGAAACGATCATCAGGACCTCTAGCTACCATAAATGAGCTCTATATGCATGCGCCACCGTGCATCTAGCTTTGTGTGGGAAATGGAAAAGAGAACTCAGGTCAATAGACTTTGCAGGCAAGTATCCTAGCCATCCTGCCATCTCCCTATCCTTTGAATAAAGGGGAAAAAAGGTTAATATCTGCAATTCATGTGACACTTTACTTCTCAAAAGATGTCTGACAGGCTAGGAGATAGTGATATCACTTAAATCAATTTTTTTGAATGAGGGAGGGAAAATACTACCTTTTCACCACACAAAGAGTGTCATTCTTAACATTTTTATTAAATATTTCATTTTTATTCATTTCCTTGGTAGAGAAAGAGGGAGAAAGTGTGTGTGTGAGAGAGAGAGAGAGAGAGAGAGACGGAGGGAGAGAAAACTGGTGTGACAGGGCCTCCAGCCACTGCAAATGAACTCCAGTTGTATGCACCCCCTTGTGCATCTGGCGAATGTGGGTCCTGAGGATTCAAATCTGGGTCCTTTGGCTTTGCAGGAAAATGCCTTAATTGCTAAGCTTTCCCTCCAGCATATTGCATTCTAAACATTTTTTTTTTTTATCATTTCACTGAGCAGAGGAAAAAGGAAAACATCGACTGTCCCTACAAACACACAGACACACACATACTCACACACACACACACACACATCACACACACACAC
>CM070791.1:28958035-29003923 GCA_036346955.1 Dipus sagitta
AATTTGCCAGGAGATAATCAGTTCACACTTAACACAATAACAGCTATATACAAAACTCCTAAAACCCAAATAATACTTAATGAAGAAAGACTGAAGGAATTTCCTCTGAAACTGGGAATGAGACACAAGTGTCTACCCTCGCCTCTGTTCTTTAGTATGGCACTGGAAGTCCTAGCTTAAGCCATAAGACAGGACAAAGAAATACAGGGGATCCAATTTGGAAAGGAAGAAGTCAAGTTAGCACTATTCATAGATGATATGATTCTCTATGTAAGAGACCTGAGAGCCTCCATTACAAAACTCTTAAAGGTGATAAACTCCTTCAGCAAAGTAGCAGCATACAAAATCAATGCACAAATATCAGGAGCTTTTCCATATGCAAATGACAAAGTTACATAGAAAGACATAAGTCAAAGACCTATACAATGAAAATATAAAAACACTCAAAAAAGAAATTGAAAATTACATAAGAAAATGGAAAGACATCCCATGCACCTGCAAAGACAGAATTTACATTGTAAAAATGAAATGGCAATCCTTCCAAAGGCAATCTACAGATTTAAGGCAATTCCCATCAATATCCCAACATCCTTTTTCACTGAGATAGAAACATTGATCGCAAAATTTATAAGGAAAGCAAAAGGCCTCAGATAGATATACAAGCATATCCTCAGCCAAAGAAACACCTCTAGAGCCATCACCATACCTGATTTAAAGCTATATTACAAAACCACAGTAATTAAAACAGCATGGTACTGCTGTAAAACAGGAGAATACACCAATGGAATAGAATTGAGGGCCCAGACATTGGGTCAAGTAAGTACACCTCCTTGATATTCAACAAAGGCACTAACGATATAATCTGGCCAAAAGACAGCATCTTCAACAAATGGTGCTGGACAAAATGGAAAACCATATGCAAGAAATTGAAAGTTAATGCACACATCTTGCCATGCACAACAATCAAGTCCAAGTGGATCAAAGACCTCAACATAACACCAGAAAAATGGCTACTACTGGAATCAAAGGTAGGAGGAACAAGCCATGACTTAGGAATGGGAAAAGACTTTTTGAACAAAACCCCAGTAGCACAAGATCTTAAACAATAACTCAACCAATGGGATCCTATGAAGCTGAAAAGTTTATTCACAGACAAACATACAATAAGCAGAGCCAATAGATTACCCTCAGTATGGGAGAAAATATTTGCTGAATACCCAACTGACAGATGTCTAATTTCTAGAATCTACAAAGAACTCAAAAACCTAAACAATTAGAAGTCAAAAAAAAAAAAGAAAAAAATGCACAAAATGGGGCAAAGAACCAGACAGGCAGATCCCACAGGAAGAAATACTAACGGCAAACATACACATAAGGAAATGTTCACTATTCCTAATCACAAGGGAAATACAAATTAAAGCAACTATGGCATTCCACCTTACCCCAGTAAGGAGCGCAAACATCAAAAATCCAACGAAAGGGCTGGAGAGATGGCTTAGTGATTAAGCACTTCCCTGTGAAACCTAAGCATCCCAGTTCGTGGCCTCATTCCCAAGGAACCAGGTAAACCAGATTCAGAAGGTGATGCATGCATCTGGAGATCATTTGCAGGGGCTGGAGGCCCTGGCGAGCCCATTCTCTCTCTCTCTCTCTCTCTCTCTCTCTCTCTCTGCCTCTTTCTCTATCAGTTGCCCTCAAATATAAATAAAAATAAACAAAAAACATTAAAAATCCAATGAAAATAAATGCTGGTGAGGATGAGGAGAAATAGCAATCCTCATTCACTATTGGTGGGTATGTGAGATGGTACAACCACTTTGGAAGACAATAATGAGGTTCCAAATAACAAAAAAAAGAAAACTGACTAAAGAGGTAACAGCATACCCAGCTATTCCCTTACTGAGCACATACCCTAAAAGCTCCACGGCTCAGCTCAGAGAGATTTGCTCAGCGATGTTTATAACTGTCTAAATTGTAATATGTTGTTGTTGTTGTTGTTGTTACTAGTATTTTATTATTCTTATTCTTATTCTTCTTCTTCTTATTATTATTATTATATTAGTCTTTCAATATAAGGTCTTGTTCTCACCTGGGCTGAACTGGAGTTCACTATGTAGTTTCATGGTGGCCTCAAACTTATGGTGATGCTCCTTCCTCTGCCTCTCAAGTGCTGGGATTTAAGACATGCACCACCAAACATGGCATAGTTTTCTTTTAAATAGATGTCAATTTCAATTTCACTTCAAAAATTTATTTATTTATTTCATTTTATTTGAGAGAGAGAGGCAATCAGACAGAGATAGAAGGGGTGCACCAGGAACTTATGCCTCTGCAATCCAACTCTAGAGGCATGTGCGACAGTGTGCATCTGCCTGATGTGGGTCCTGGAGAATCAAACCTGGGTACTTTCGATTTTCAGGCAAGTGCCTTAACCACCAAATCCTCTCTCCAGCCAGTGAGAGATGTATAAAAGTCCCCAAGAATCTGCCTTTAATCCCAAAAGTTGGTAGACAGAATTACAAGGATCATTTTAAGATCAGGTCCTGCCTGAGAGTATATTGTGAATTCCAAATCAGCTTGGGCTACAACGAGAATGTAAGTTAAAAAATAAATAAACAAAATAAATAAAGCTAGGCATGGTGGTGCATGCCTTTAATCTCAGCACTAGAGAGGCAACAGTAGGAGGATCACCAGGATTCAAGACCATCCTGAGACTACATATTGAATTCCATGTCAGCCTGGATCAGAGTCAGACCCTACCTCAAAGAACAAAAACAAAACAAAACAAAACAAATCTCCCAGGTAAATCAACAATGATAGCCTTATTATTTCTAAACATGTCACAAACTGATCTCTGATCTGTAAAGGTACAGAAAAATAGAATGCTAATGGATGCCTAGTTATGATAGAGTAAACAGAATCTTAACCACCAATGCCATAATGCCTTAGCCTTGGTCTAACAGGTTTTTAAAGGAATTTTGCACAATTGTATTGACAATTAAATATATGTGAAGTGTCTGATTGCAAAGAAGCATGTAAGACTTTTCAAGTTATATGGACACTGGCAGAAAACATAAGGTTCTCAGAGCAGGATGGTATGTACATACTATTAGTAGTTACAATATCAGTGTGTGGCCCAGTTCCTCCAAGCCCCCAAAATCCACAAGAGTATGAAAAGATAGCTCGATGATATGCTTACAAATAAAGCAGTTTTTTTTAGAACAAGGTAGAGTGAGAATGAGAGTACCAGAAACTCAATCACTGAAATAGCGATCCAGATGGTTGCCCCACCTAGTGGGCATGTGTGAACTTGCACTTGGCAAACAATTGTCTGTCTAGCTTACATGGGATCTGGAGAGCTGAACATGGGAATTTAGCTTTTACAGGCTAGTGCCTTAACCTCCAAGCAATCCCTCAAACCCTCAAAAAAATCTAGTTCCAACAGGGAAAACCCTGAACTTAGAGAACCAGTATATTTTACCATAGAAACATGGAGAACTGATTTGACCCTAGGAAAGGACATTACCCATAATATTATTGCACAATCAGGTGAAATGACCTTTGCTGCTCCACATTGGGATGTGGCCTCTGTCTGCTATATGCCACTGATTCCACATTGCTACTCAACCAAATTACCCTAGTCAGTGGTTTAACCACTACAAAGTTATTATCATGAAAGTCTACATGTTGGCAATCCAAAGTGGCCCCAAAACACTGACATCAATGTGCGGCCAGGGCTTAATTCCTTCTAGAAAGTCAATAGGAGCAGACAGGCATATATCTATTCTGGGTGTGGTTGTGCACATCTTTAATCTCAGTACTCAGGAGGCAGAGGATGGAGAATCACAGTAAGTTCAAGGCCAGCCTGGGACTGTAGAATGAGTGCCATGACATCCTGGGCTAGAGGGAGACCCCGCCACAGAAACAAACAGGGCTTGAGAGATGGTTTAGCCGATAAGGCACTTTTCATTTTATCTGTGATTTTTCAATCATCAGTAGGCATGGTTATTTATAAACACCATGAGCTTGAAGTGATGATATGTACCTTTATTCCCAGTATTCACAAGGCTGAATTAGTCACTTATTTCAAAGCCAGCCTGAGATTTCATATTGAGTTCCAGGTCACCCTGGGATAGAATGAGATCCTACCTTCAAAAAACAAAAATATGGGCTGCAGAGATGATTTAGTGGTTTACATGTTTGCCTGAAAAGCCAAAGGACCTCAGTTTGATTCCCCAGGACCGACATGCACAGGTGGCTTATGAGACTTGAGTTTGTTTCAAATGGCTGATGGCTATGGAACACCCACATTTTCTTTCTTTCTTGGTCTTTCTCTGCCTTATTCCCTCTCTTTCCCTCTTTACCAATAAATTAGTAAAATTTAAAAAATGAGAAACCTTTATTATACATCTCTTTTTGAAAATTTCGATTATATCCTTATAGTAAAAGTACTCAATATTATTTAAAAATTAGAGAATCTTTATGAGGCCTAGCTCTTATGTAGAGATCTACACTATCATCCTGTATCTTTAATCTAGATAAGGAATATTCAGAATTGGTTCCACAAGTTTCCCACAGGATCTTTTGGGAATAATATAATGTTGAAAATAAAACCTACTTTCTCTGCATAAATGTATATATTACTCTCAAGAAATTGCCCTGAAAGCGTTGTGCTTCATGTTCATACTCATATATTAATGCCACTCTCACATCTGGTTAGAGAAATGTCTCTTTTCATATGGGAATGACTAGTGGGATGACCCAAAAGTCAACATAGTGCTGAGAATAAGAGACAGAGGAGTGACCAGCATTGAAACATTCAAACCCTCCAAGGCTCCAGGTCCACTGTGGAAGAGGTGGCAGAAACAATGTAAGAAACAAAAGAAGGGTACTGCTCCGTACATACAACTATCCAGAAAGAATTTGGCATAGATATCCAAGACTTCGCAATGCCTAGCAATACCCACACATGACCCTCATAATAGCAGAAAAAGATGATGATATCAAAGTAAAGGCCACTAATGGAGACAGGGTGGGGATATGACAGCGAGCAGAGCTATGAAGTAGAAAATGGGGGAAGTTAGGGGAGAGGAGGGAAATACCATGGTTTGTTTTCTGTAAGAATAGAACCTATATATATATATCTTTATGACATGACTAAAACTGGGTGTTTGTTCACTTGAAATGATGATATCGTAAAAAAACTCCCCTAGAAAGGATCAATTCTGAGATGATATTTCTCAGAAGTTCTTCCTACTTTTCCTGAAAACAAAGTGTGAGTAGGTACACCTGATAACGAAAGAATGGCAACTATATTTTCAGCGACCTTAACCTGGATTGTGTCTAGTAGTTTCAAATTGTTATGTAGCACCCCAATATTATGCTGCCACATATGTGAGAACAAAGGGAATGATATGTCCAGAAACCATGACAGTGGCTTTAACTGTAAAATCACATTGCCTCCTGTGGAACCCAAATTGAGTCAACTCCATATACTGTGGTTGACTGCCTGGTTTTCCTTGCACAGAGGCAATGAGATCCAACAACAAAACAATTGGACAAACAATTCCAGAAAAGATACCTCAACCACTGACAAAACAAGATTCAGGACATCCACATTACGATGGACTGACGAGACAGCACAGAGATACTGACATGTGCAATAGTGCTGCTGGAAGGGAGACTTTGAAAACCTACAGAAGGCTGGACATGGTCTTACACAAATTTAATCCCAGCTCAAGGGAGGCAGAGATAAGAGGTTCATCATGACTTTATAGCCACCCTGAGACTGCATCATGAATTCCAAGAAAACCACTACTAGAACAAAACCATACAAGGATAAACAAATGTTAAAAAAAAAGAAAAAAAAAGTGGGGACTTGGGAAATGGCTCAGTAGTTATGGCATTGTCCTCCAAGGCATAAGGACCCTGGGTTGACTTTCCAGTACCCACGTAAGCTAAATCCACAAGGGGGCAAATGTCCCTGGAGTTAGCATGTAGTGTTACCTTAATGCTCTCACCCAAGGTTAGAGCATCTGTAAATTGTAGGTCAAAGAGAATGACATGAAGGTCCAGGGATATATCTGTGTCATAGAAAAATGAGTCACCTGACAAGCATGTGAGCTATCTGCTCACATCTCCATGGGAGTTGCACAGTTTACACAGGACTTGAGACATTGTACATGAGTGCTGAGCACCTTTCTAGCCAGAGTGCCACCCTCTGTTTGAGGCAGTAGATATTGAGGAGATTCCTGATACAAAGGGGAAAATAGAAACATACTTCTGTATATTTGGTTATCAGATATACTTTTTCACAATTTGTTTTCAGGAAAAGTAGGCACAACTTCTAAGAACCATTAATCTCATTATTAATCTCTTCTATGGTCGATTCATGATAAGTACCACATAGCATCCTTTTTATCTATGTTGAGAGCAGTCTTTGGTATGTTGTCATACTTTCAACTGAAGAAAACCACCCAATTTTAGCCTTGTATATATGTATGTGTGTGTGTGTGTGTGTGTGTGTGTGTGTGTATGTATGTATGTATGTATGTATTCAGGTGTGTGTGTGTGTGTGTGTGTGTGTGTGTGTGTGTGTGTGTATGTATATGTATATATGTGTGGGTATACACATGATTTTTCAATCTCAATAATCCCCTTGGAGGCCTAGAGAGATGCCGTGAAGTCTAAGATATTACTGAATTTTAACAAAAATCGAGCAATAGGCTTCGCGGGATGGCTTAGCACTTAAGGTATTTGATTGCAAAACCAAAGGACCAAGGAGTAATTGCACAGGATGCACGTTAGCCAGATGCATAAGGGGTCTCATGCATCTGTAGTTTGCTTGCAGTGGCGGGAGGCCATGACATTCTCATTTCTCTCTCTTTCTCCTTTTCTCATTTTCTTTACTTCCTCTGTCAATTAAATAAATAAAACTAAAATATTGTGTGCAAATGCCCTCGTGGAAAGATTTGCTGAAAAAATCTGAATTTGCCTTACCATGGTTAAAATAGATGCTTACCATAAAATAATAATAGGTGCTTTAGTAATATACAATAGATTATTTTAAACCGACTCACTACATTTAAGCTATTTTAGGTGAAAGCTCCAGTCAGTTTCCATCCATACTTTCATATATTTATTTATTTATTTAATTTTATGTATTTATTTCAGAAGGTGAGAGAGAAAAACACGCAGACACAGTGGTAGAGAGAGGAATGGACAGGCAACAACTTCTACTCATTGCAATGAACTCCTAATGCATGTGGCACCTGCAGCGTTTGGCATACGTGTGTCCTCGGGAATCCAACCAGGTCTTTGACTTTGTAGGCAGAAGCCTTGAATGATAAGCCATCTTTCCAGCCCCTATTGTGGGTTTCTCAAGGTAGGGTCTCACTCTAGCTCAGGGTTACCAGGAACTCACTGAAATATCAGACTATATTTGTGCTCACAGCTATCCGTTTACATCTGCCTTGTCAGTCAGTGCTGGGTATAAAGTTGCTCGGTTTTACTTTAAGCTCAATATGTTATGATAGTCATAATATTTAGAATTACCAATATATTTAGAATTATCATCATATTTAGAATCACCATGGAAACAAATGTCTGGGAATGTCTGTGAGTAGTTTTCCAGATTAGACTGAGATGGGAGGATCCACCCTCACAGTAGCTGGTATCATCCCTTAGGGCTGAGTTATAAACTGAATAAAAAGGGAATAATTGCTGAGCACCAGCATTAAACACTCTGTTATGCGTCCTCTGTTGGACTGAATGTGACCTGCTGAGATACACCCTTCTTTCCTTAAACTGACTTTTGTCAGGTACTTTGTTCCAGCAACAAGGACGTAGCTAATGTACTAGGGAAGAAGAGTCACTTTCTTCAGTGGTGTATCACTAGTATGGTGCCTTTACTCCAGTTTAACAATAACAACAGAACAGTCCTGGAGAGGTGGCTTTCTGTTTAAGGCACATGCCTGCAAAGCCAAAGGGACCAGACTAGATACCCTAGGACCCATGTCTGCCAGATGCACAAAGTGATGCATGCATCTGTAATTTGTTTGCAGTGGCAGAATGCCCTGATCTGTCTATCCTCCCTCTCTCATTTTCTCCCTCTCTCTTTCTCTCTCTCACACATAAAATAAATTAAAAATAATTTAAAATATTTAAGAATATCCCTCACTTATGCTCAGACATGCAAGCATTATTTTACTCATTCGGTCACAAAATGATAAATGGCATGAAAATAGAAGGTATAGAGGGATGGCTTGGCTGTTAAGGTGCTTGCCTGCAAAGCCAAAGGACCTGGGTTTGATTGCCCAAGACTATCATAAGCCTGCTTCACAAGGTGGCACATGCATCTGGAATATATTCTCAGCGGGTGGAGGACCTGGCATTCCCATTCTCTCTGTATATATCTGGCCTCTCTCTCTCTTCTCTCGTCTTTCTCTCTCTCCAATTAATCAGTAAACTAAAATAAAACACTGAAGTTAAGAAAAGGGAGTCGAAAGCAGATTACTTGGGAAAAGAGAGGAATCACCCCAAGTGGCCTTCCTAACAGGAATCCCAGCCTCATGTTACTCTCTCAGTAAATGTAGGCATGGTATATATGTCCGAATCACAAGTGCTAGTTGCACCTTCCATATCAGGATAAATTATGTGTTAAACATGATGGATGGTCAGCTTTGCCATTAGTAAATAAGCTGTATTTTGGGCTTGTTATTTGTTCTTTCTTGATGTATAGTGGCTTAGTTTCCTCTTCCATTATACATTATGGAAGGTTCTCCCGTGTACACAAGCTGACTTGGAACCCTCAACAGATCAGGTCAACCTCCTTGTTGCCAGGATTAAGGGAGTGGGTGAGGCACCACACAACCAAAGGGACAGACAGAGAATCTGGTTGTCATAATACCTACTCTTGGATAAATACTTTGTGTTGTTTTTCATTGAAAGTGTATATTGCTTAGTTAAATTTTAGAAACTATCTGTATTTGGCTGCACTCAGCCTACTTGAATATTCTCATAATAGGCAAATCCAAAACCTAGAGTCACTCTTGGAGATATTCTGAGAGTCTTGAGAGCCACACCTAGCGCCTTAAGCTCCTACCGTGAAGATATATAAGAGTGACTGATACATCTAATAATACCCAGCTAACTAGAAAATCCAATCATTAAATAATCCAGAATGCAAAAATATATACATTATAACATGAGAAACACCAAATATCAAGACAATATAAATCTACCAAAAAGTATAAATGCATCATAAATGACCTCCAGTGAGAACGAGTGAGAGGAAATGCTTGAGAAAGACTTCAAAACAATGATTATAAATATGTACAAAGAACTCAAAGAAGAAATCAAAGGAAGCAAAGAAGACACAGAACTCCAATTTAATGAAATAAATGGGTCAATAATAGACATAAATAAGGAAATAGAAATAATAAAGAAAAACCAGTCAGAATTACTAGCAATAAAGAACACAGTCAATGAAATAAAAAACTCTATAGAAAATCTCACCAGTAGAATGGATGAAGGAGAGGAAAGAATATCTAAGCTAGAAGACAAGCTGGCAGATCTAATACAGTCCAACAACGAGAAAGACAAACAAATAGAAAAGTGAGAGCGGGAATTTCAAGATATTCAGGACACTATGAAAAGATCAAACATAAGAATTCATGGCATGGTAGAAGGAGAGGAATTTCATGCCAAAGGCATAGCAGGCATCTTCAACAAAATCACAGAAGAAAACTTACCCAAACCAGGGGAAGAGGTGCCAATGCAGACACAGAAAGCGTTTAGAACACCAGACAATCAAAACCTGGAAAGAACCCCTCCTCACCATATTATACTCAAACTACCAAACACACAAACCAAACTAAAATACTGAAAGCAGTCAGAGAGAACAATCAAGTTACCTACTGTGGTGGTTTGAATAGAATAGATGGCCCCCAATATATTCAGTTGTTTGTTTGTAGTTTGCATCTCCACCCACCTGGCTGGAGTCAGTGCCATTGTGTGGATCTTAAGGTGTGATGGTAGGTTTCAGATTTCCATCCAAAGATATGCAAAGTGTGCCTAGTAGGAGTTCCTGAAGTGTGCTGTTGCTTTTGGCTTTAGGCTTGTATTTCTCTCTCTCGGCTTGGTCCTGCGAAGGCAGGCCAGCTTCTTCTGCCATTATGGAACTTCCCCTGGATCTGTAAGCTTCAATAAATCTCCCTTCCTCCATAACTGTGCTTGGTCTGGAAGTTCATCTCAGTGAACCTGAAGCTGTCTGCTACAGAATTTGGTACCAAGGAGTGGACTGAGATGAACCTGACCATGTGGATGTTGATATTTTGGAAACTTTGTTTTGGAGGAATAGGTATGGACATGGTACTTGCAACTGAAGATGTCTTCTGGAGTGGTAAGGCACGTTTTATAGACTATTCCAATGAGAGTCTGAGAATGCTAAGTGCAGACAATATTGAACTTCGAGGCTTGGCTTATGAGCTTTTGTAGGACCCTAACAGATCCGTCCAGTACACTGTCTGCTCACAGACCACCAGAGCCGAGAGTCAATGCAAATAGCAAGAGGATTTATTTAGCCAGGCGCAGGGGTCTGAGCATTTAATGAGATGACGGACCCCGTCTGTTGGTTACAGAGCATTTTTGAAGCAAAAAACCACACAGCAGGGAGGGATTCATAGAAACCACACAGTAGGGAAGGGTTGGTAAACAAAAAACCATACAGCAGGGAGGGGTTGGTAGACCAAAAAACCACACAGCAGGGAGGGGTTTATAGATAAACATTTCAGTTGGTTACATATAGTTGACCTTCAACAGGATTAGTCAGAGCCACCTGGGCAGTTATCTTAGGCAACAGATGGAGTGGGGTCGGGACCTTGTGGTTAGCTAGTCCCTGGAACATTTTATCTTCTCAGAGAGTCCTGGGATACTCAGAGGCCACGTTCCCGGAGGGGGAAGACATCCATCTTATATTCTCGGGGTTTCCTGGGTTACTCAGAGGCCACGTTCCAAGAGGGGGAAGGCATCCATCTTATGTCTGAGTTAGAGTTAGGGAAAATATAGTGCTATTGTTAAGCAAGCGGATTTACAGAAGTAAGAAGTTAAACATTAATTTTTCACATTGTTCATTCCTCCCTTTTTCTTGTGAGAATTTTAATCTTTAAATTGTGGATTTTATTATTTTATCTCGGGAGTAGTTCATATTGATGCCTTACCATGAGAACCTGTACTGTACTAATTTGTTCTCTAATGAAAGTTAAGAGTTTATTCAGCAGGCATGGCCCAAAAGTGAGTAAGATCAGGATCCCGAAAATAGGCCCTAGTAGGGGTAGGAGGTATGGTATCCATCCTTTCCATGTGCCCCAGAAAGGGTATCAAACAGCTCCCTTCGTCTTTTTTTGAGTTCTTCCTGGTGTTTTTTAATCCTATCACGGACAATGCCTGATTTATTGGCATAGAAACAGCAATGTTCCTTTAGAGTTAAACATATTCCTCCCTTGTCTGCGGTTAAGAGGTCTAATCCTCGTCTGTTTTGCAAAACTACCTCGGCCAGAGAGTCTATCTGATCCTGTAAGTCCTTGATGGAGTCATATACTAATTTTACATCATCTGCAAGCTGTTGAGATAGCTTAGTATAGGAGTGGAGTGCCACACCTACTCCGGCAGACCCAGTGGCGAGGCCACCAGCTATTCCTAGCTCTAAACATAGCCAACAGTCCTCCACTAAACGGGGGTTGGACGCATTAAGTGCAAGGTGGGTAGCAGAGATAATATCAGTGGTCTGGGGGTCTAATTCTAATCCCTTAGGTTTAGGGCAAAGGAGAGGGTGGTAAATTACCTTGGGGATCATGGAGTCAATTATAGCCTGGATTTGTTCCTGCACTATTATTTCAAGAACTTGATTAGTGGGTCCCCCATCCGATATATGTATTGGGGCTATTTTTGGCCAGCAAGTGTACTTTCCTGGCTCAGCATTGCAGCTTTCCTGGGCATACTTTGGGTTTTGAAGAATTTGTGGATTAATGGACCAATCACCCCTTAAACGTTCCTTCATATCTATGGTAGGGGGTGGCAATAAAATACTCTTTTTCTTCTGATAAGCACTCCTGGAAAGAGTTATAGCACATGGAATTCATCTGATCTACATATTGACATTCATATGGACATTTACTACCGGATGGGGACAATGGATTTGGTTTACTGTAACAAATCCAGGACTGGGGAGAGCAGCCCCCTGAAGGGGAGGACGCTAGGTAAGCCTTTCTGTTTCCACAATCAGCCTCCTGGGTACATGTCCCAAGAGGGAAAAGGGACTGAGAAATTTCTCCTCTACATTCACATGGGGGCCCGAATAGTAGCTTTCTAAGCTGTTGGAGGTTAGGGGACTGCAATCCCCCTCTTATAAAATGTGGTAGTTGGAGGATTATGAGAACCAGAGCCAGACAGTTATGAAGCATTATCAGCATTGTCACGTTTTAGTCTTAGCTTTAGAGAGTTATCAGTCCATTGAATCCACCACTGGTCACTTGAGGGCACAGGTTTTACGTGGGATGTGTGGATCCAGGCTGCTATGCCTTCTACCTTTATAGCCATTGGGGTGGTTAGCAGGACAGTGTAAGGTCCTCTCCATCGTGGCTCCAAGGTTTGAGAGCGATGGCGTCTCACATAGATGGTGTCTCCCACTTGAAAGGGTGTGCAGTTTCCGGAGTACCTGGTTGGTAAGCTTCAGCAGCTTGTTTCCAGACGTCTCTCTGGACTGCTTGCAGTCCCTTTAATCTAGCATATAAATCATTAGAATAATGAATAGGATCATTTATCTTTCTCAGGTCTGTTATAGGGGGAGGGGCCCCAAAGAGGATTTCATAAGGAGTGAGGCCAAATCATCCGGGGGTATTGCGCACCTGGTACAAGGCCAAGGGAAGGAGCACCGTCCAATCCGTCCCGCCAGTCAACAAGGACAATTTGGTTAAGGTCTCTTTTAAAGTTCTATTCATTCTTTCTACCTGCCCTGAGCTTTGGGGTCGGTATGCACAATGTAATTTCCAATCAGTCCCCAAATATCTGGCCACATCCTGACTTACCTTGGCTATGAAGGCTGGCCCATTATCAGACCCAATTAGTTTTGGAGCCCCAAACCTTGGGAAGATTTCTTCTAAAATCTTTTTCACTACCACCGTTGCAATTTCTTTTTTTTTGTTGGAAAGGCTTCAACCCATCCTGAAAAGGTGTCTATAAAAACTAGCAAATATTTGTTACCATATCTTGCTGGGCAAATCTCAGTAAAGTCCACTTCCCAATATGTGCCTGGTTGGTCCCCCCGTATTCTTTTTCCAGGATCAGTTTTATTTTTGCAAGCATTAACTTGTTGGCAAGGCAAACAGTCTTTGACCACTTTATCTGCCAATCTGTTGAGCCCCGGTATAGAGTATCCTGCAGTTTTCATTAAAGATATTAATTTTTTTGTTCCTAGGTGCGTCCATTTATGCATTTGTTCTAAAATGACCCTGGCTTCTTCTGGGATTATTAATTTATTTTGAAAGTTCCTTTGGGGACCTCTGATACTGGGAGCACAGTCACTTGGTTTTCTATGGGGCCCTGCAGGCCACGTAATCTGCCATATTATTTCCTTTTATTATGGGAGTGTCCCCCTTTTGGTGACCGGGGCAGTGTATTATGCTCACCTTCTTAGGTAAATGTAGGGCCGTCAGTAGGGCTAGAATTTCTGCCTTATTTTTTATTTCTTTCCCGGATGAAGTGAGAAGGCCCCTCTGCTGGTATATAGCTCCATGTATATGTGCAGTGGTGAAAGCATATCTGATGTCAGTATAGATATTTATCTTTTTATTTTCGCCCAGCTTGAGTGCCTCTGTTAGTGCTATTAATTCAGCCTTCTGAGCTGATGTTCCCGCCAGGAGAGCTCCAGCCCATAAGAATTTTGACCCGTCTACCACAGCAGCACCGTCCCTCTGCTTACCTTCGTCCAGAAAACTACTGCCATCTGTGTACCAAGTATGGTCTGCATCCAGGAGGGGCTGGTCGGTCAGGTCAGTCCTGCTCCCATGAGCTTCTGCCAAGATTTGATGGCAGTCATGGATGATGACAGAGGATTCAAGATTCGAGTCAGGCAGGAGGGTTGTGGGATTGAGGCCAGTGGCTGGGGTAAATTTAATCCAATCCAAATTCAATAAAAGTGTCTGATAGTGAGTCATCCGGGAATTTGTGAGCCATGGATCCAGAGGTTGTCGGATCACACTTTCTAGTGCATGGGGGGCTGTGACAGTCAGATTTTGTCCCAAAGTCAATTTATCTGCATCTTTGACTAAAGTAGCCACCGCAGCTACTATGCGCAAGCAAGGAGGCCATCCGGCCGCAACGGGGTCCAGTTTTTTTGACAAGTATGCTACTGGTCTCCGCCAGGGACCTAACCGTTGGGTGAGCACCCCTTTAGCAATTCCTTTGTTTTCAGCAATGTATAAGTGGAACGGCTTTGTTACATCCGGCAGCCCTAAGGCCGGTGCTGATAGTAGGACCCGTTTAATTTGATCAAATTCCTGTTGTTCTGGCCCTCCCCAAGTGAAAGGATGGTGATTAGACTTGGTCAGCAGATATAGGTAGGGGGCTAGCTCGGCGTAGCCTGGTGTCCATAGTCGGCAGAAACCTGAACTTCCCAAAAATTCCCTCACTTCTCTTGGAGTCCAGGGAGGACGGATTTGGACTACAATCTGTTTCCTGACTGCCGACAGCCAACGTTTCCCATCCTTAAGAAGGTACCCCAGGTAACTAACCTGTTGCAGGCAGATATGAGCCTTTTTGGCTGAGGCTTGTTATCCCAGCGAAGCAAGTTCGGCTAACAGTTTTTCAGTCCCCTCAAGGCATTTTTGTTTTGTAGCCACTGCCAGGAGGAGGTCATCTACATATTATAACAGGGTTACCTGAGGATGAGCCGTTCTAAAGGGTGCCAGGTCCCAGTGAAGAGCCTCGTCGGAGATGGTGGGGGAAAGTTTGAATCCTTGGGGCAGCCTCGTCCAGTTCAGCTGCCCTGATATGCCGGAGGTTGGGTCCTTCTATTCAAAAGCAAAGATAGGCTGGCTGCTCGTGCCAAGTCTTAAGCAGAAAAAAGCATCTTTGAGATCTAACACAGTATACCAAGTTCTTTTGGGTGGTAAAGTACTCAGAAGATTGTAGAGGTTTGGCACTGCAGGATGTAAGTCCATAATCCTCCCATTTACTTCTCCTAAGTCCTGCACTGGCCAGTAGTAATTAGTGCCTGGATTGCAGACAGGCAGGAGGGGGGTGTTCCGAGCTGACTGGCATTTTATTAATATACCTAAATCAAGGAGTCTTAATATGTGGGGTCGTATTCTGTCCCTTGCCTCTTTGTTCATGGGGTACTGACGGATCGCAATAGGGGTGGTTGTGGTCTTTAACTCTATCTGGACGGGAGCTTGGTATTTTGCCATTCCCATACCTCCTGTTTCCGCCCATGCCTCCGGAATCTTGGTTAGCCATTCCTGAATTTCAGATCCTGTGTTTGGGGAGGGCTCGTAGAGTCTATGCTCATCTTCTAGTTCCATGGTGAGAACCTGGAGTAATTTACCTTCTTGGTTGGTGACTTCAGGGCCCTCAGGGTTGAAATGAACTTGTGCCCCGACTTTGTAGAGCAGGTCCCTTCCTAATAGAGGGTATGGGCATTCAGGAATGACCAGGAATGAGTGGGATACCCGGCCCACGCCAAGGTCCACTGTTCTTTGGGTAGTCCATGAATACTGTTTGTTTCCTGTGGCCCCTTGTACCCAAGACTTTTTGTTGGACAGTGTCCCTTCCGGTTGTAACAGAACCGAATGTTGGGCTCCCGTGTCCACTAGGAAATTGATTGGTTTCCCCTCCACTCGTAGAGTTACCCTGGGCTCAAGGAGGGGGGTTGAACCCCGGCCCTGTCAGTCTTCCTCTAAGGTCAAAATTTTTTCTCTTGTGGGGCCTCCCTTTTTCTTAGGACAGTCCTTGGCCCAGTGGCCTCTTTCCTTGCAATAGGCACATTGGTCTGGGCTCAAGGGTCGCCTTCTGCCTGGAACCCTGTCTCCCTGTCCTATGGGATTTCTATATTCTCTTTGTTCTCTTTCCCTGATTACTGTGGCCAGGATTTTGGTTAGATTTCTTTCTTGTCTCTTTTCTCTCCTAAGATCCCTTGCCTCTTGTTCCATTTGTCTACGTTCTTCTTTCTGCTCTTCTGTCTCTCTTTTATTAAAGACTTTATCTGAATCTTTAATCAGATCCTGCAATGAATATCCCTGTAGACCATCCAAACTCTGTAACTTTTTTCTTATATCTGGGGTGGACTGGTCAATGAAGGCCATTGCCACCATGGCCCTATGTTCCTCAGAAGTGGGGTCATAGGGGGTATATCTTTTAAAAGCTTCCATAATCCATTCTAAAAAACTGGTGGGTGACTCAGTGGTCCCCTGTATAGATTCTCTTACCTTGGCCAAATTAGTGGGGCATCTTGATGCCCCACAGAGACCTGCCACAAGAGCCCGGCGGTAGATGGTTAGGTGCTCCCTACCTTCTGTCGAGTTAAAGTCCCACTTGGGTCTGGTCAATGGGAAACCGGCATCAATTTCATTGGGCAGTTGAGTAGGCTGCCCATCATTGCCAGGAACAATTTTTCTAGCCTCGAGGAGTACTCGTTGTTGCTCCTCAGTGGTGAGGAGAGTTTGTAGGAGCTGTTGGCAATCGTCCCAGGTGGGCTGATGTGTAAATATAAGAGATTTAATTAATGCAGTGAGGGCCTGTGGGTTCTCAGAGGAGGTAGGGTTCTGGGCCTTCCACTTTTAAAGGTCTGCAGAAGACACTGTCTCCAGCCAGGTAGAAAACTACAAACAAATAAAAAACTGAATATATTAGGGGCCATCTATTCAAACCACCACAGCAAATATCCTAAGGACTCATCTCATTTCCTTAGAAGTACGTGCTCAACCATGTTTCTTGATGCTCAATTCATAATACCTGGGGAAAGGAGCAAGCCTAGACGTCCCTCAACTGATGAGTGGATAAAGTAGATATGGCATATTAATACAATATAGTTCTAATCAGCAGCAAAGAAAAATGAAATTTGAAGGAAAATGGATGGATCTGGAAAGGATTATACTAAGTGAGGTAACTCAGGCCTCAGAGGGGATTTTGGAAATGACTTATTGGTTACGCGTTGCCCTCTGAGGCCTAAGGACCTGGGTTTGATTCCCCAGGATGTACATAAACTAGATGCGCAAGGGGACACATGTGCCTGGAGTTTGTATGTAGTGGTTAGAAGCCCTGACCTGCCCATTCTCTCTTTATCTTTTTCTGTCAATATCAATCTCATAAGTAAATAAATAAAATATTTTTTAAAAGGAAAACCTATGTCAGTATG
The DNA here is from genome assembly GCA_036346955.1 of Dipus sagitta. Taxonomy (NCBI): domain Eukaryota; kingdom Metazoa; phylum Chordata; class Mammalia; order Rodentia; family Dipodidae; genus Dipus; species Dipus sagitta. The sequence goes on from CM070791.1 coordinate 28,975,446, forward strand.
ATGTGTGGATATACAAAACTCACTGAAACTGATTTTGTGAGGCTGCTATGGACTCAGTATTGAAATATACAGAAAACAAGTCTCCAATGGTCATGAATATGTGCAGAAGAGCAGGTCAGAACAAAGAGGAGCATGATTATAACCACATGTGATGCATATTTATGAATTTTCTTCTGATAGAAAGTAAACAAGTAAAAACATATTGAAAACAACCATCTAAAGAGGTAATTGAAAAACGTATGTGGTGTTCAGCCTACAAGTAAGACACCTAGTGCCCAAGTCACCAGGTAGAAAAAAATGCAATGCTCCTTGTAGGTCATGTAATTTTGCCTCTCTTTCAAGAACCCTACATAAACATTCAGGTACATTTCAGAAAACTTGACTCATAATCACCATGAATGACATTGATAAGGGAGTAGTCCAAGTAAGCAAACTCAAAGTTCATCTAAGATTTTTAAAGCTCTGAATGTTTTATATTTGAGGCAGGATCTCATTGTCTGTCAGCTGGATTTGAACTCCTAGAAGTCATCCTCCCTTAGCCTATTAATATATGCTTAGTTGGGTTGTGTTATTCCTAGAGAAACAAACACTTCATGTCATGTTCACTCATATTTCAGACATCCCCACTACAGTAGGCTTGCTACTTCTACATGATGGGATGAAGTCTAAAATATTGATCAATTAAAAAAAAAAAAAACTAATTCCATCTAGCACATGGTTATACATCGGCAGTCTTTGCTAAGTCGATCAATGTGATAAGTTATATGAAAAGAACAGATTCTCTCACCTAGCATGATAGCCTAATGCTCTCACCCTAGGTTACAGTATCTGTACATTCTAGGTCAAAGCAAATGTCATAAAGTTCCAGGGAATCTCTGTGTGACAGAAGAATGAGGCAACTGACAAGCATGTGAGTTACCTGCTCACATCTGCATGGGACATGCAGCCCTCACAGAGGACCTCAGACATTGTACATGAGTGCTGAGCTCCATTCTACACATAGATCAGCATCTGCTTGATGCAGTAGACATTGAGCAGACTCCTACCCTTAAAGCAGACCACATGACTCACATTAATCCCACGTGACAGTATTGACATTATTTTTGCCTTTTAAGCCCACAGAAAATTCATGAAGGCTGGGAAGAAATAATTAAGTGTTTCAGAGTCAAGAAATGTATCTTGAGGGATAGGGTCCACTTTCAGTGACTCTTGAGAGCCTTCATCACCCACAGAGGATGTAAGTGTAATGAAGGCAAGAAATCATTTTTCTGGGAAAGTGATTCTATCTAGCACAGGTCACTCATCAGCAGTCAATACTCAGTCGATAAACCTGATAATTTATCTGAAAAGAGCAGATTCTCTAATGTAGGGGGATACCTTATCACTATCTCCCTAGGTTGGAGAATCTTTAACTTCCAAGTCAATGCAAATGACATGACGATCCAGGGAATCTCTGTGTGATAGAAAAACGAGGCACCTGACAAGCACATGAGTTACTTGGTCACATATTCCTGGGACCTACAGACCTTAGAGAGGACTTGAGACATTATATATGAATGCTGAGCTCCTTTCTTGCCTCAGGGACATGCTACTGGTGAGGCTGTAGACATTGAGGAGATGCTTACCTTGTAAAGGAGAAATTATGAGCAAATTTAACCCATACACAAATATCAATATTCCTTTTGCCTTACAAGCACAGGGTAAAATGCTAAAGCCTGGGAGGAAAGAATTAGATGTTTCAGGTTCAATAAGTGTATTCTGTGTCATGGTTCCCATCACAGATGCTCCTGAGGATCAAATCTAATATATCATAACAACAACCAAAATACACAAAGCTCAAAACAGTACATAACACAAATAAGCACCCAAACAAAGAAAACACCTCATCATGGCATGGATTAATTCATACCTCATTGTAATAACCTTAAATATCGATGTTCTTAATTCACCCATCAAAGGACACAGGCTTTCTAGATAGATCAAGAGACTGGACCCTTACATCTGCTGCCCTAAAGAAACCTACCTAATGACTGGAGATAGACACCGCCTCATGGTGAAAGGTTGTGAAATGATATCCCAAGGAAATGAAAATAAAAAGCTTGTGTTCCTATATTAATATCTGATAACAGAGATTTGGAACGAAAAGCAATCAAAAGGAACAAAGAAGTCCAGTTCTAATTCATCAAACGAAGGATCCAACATGATCACATCACAATCATAAATATGTATGCCCCAAACACAGGGGCATCACAGTTTATAAAACATCATCATCTTAATTGCAGGTGGTTCCCATTGTCCCATAAAGGCTAAGAAGAAACAGTAAGTGATCACCCCAAAGCCCTAATTTCCAAAAGGAACTGGCTAGCCTTCCAATTTGAACTCCCACAGGGCAAATTTCAGCATGTGATGTGGACCTGGTACAGAACACATGGCTTGCTGAGCTCCCATTGACTGAGGCCACTAACTAAATAAAGAAGGGAAAAGGGAGAAAGGCAGCTAAGCTCCAGGCTCATCTCACTTAGATCCTGACAGTAGATGTCATGTGACCAGTCAACTCATACTCCTGTCACTCTTTTCCCCGCTATGCTAGATGGCAGCCCTTCAAACTGTGAGCTCAAATAATTCCTTCCTTTCCTCAAAAAAAAAAAAAAAATCTTAGAGGAGGTTTGAGTACACTTACATGCCCTCCTCACTTATCATTGTCATTGATGATGAGAATGACTCAAATTTTCTGAAGTGTACAAAGATGATGGTGTCGCATTCTTGAAAGAGAGAGAAAACTCCATGTTGCACACGGAGCAGTGTTTTCTTTCTACCTGGAGACACAGGCAGTAGGACTCTTACTTGTAGGTTAAATCCCAATCACATAGATTTTTCCAATTCTTATTTGCTTATTTACTTTGAATATTCATTTTCTGTTTACTTTCAGTCAGAAGAAGTTCCTAAGTACATATCACATGCTGGCACCATCATATCCCTCTCTCTTCCGACGTTCTCCTCCGCCCATTGTCACGAGATGTGGAGAGCACGTTTTATGTCTACTTTAATATTCATTCATCTTTCTCACTCTCTAGAGAAGGATGTTTCCTTGACTTTTGAAGGAAATGTGTGGTGTGTGTGTGTGGGGGTGGGTGTGTTCACAGGCCCAGACAGCCTGAAAGAACCTAGATGAGAAAACTGTCTTGATTTATGTTGGCTAAAACATTGACATTTCAATTCCTCATATCTCTAGAAAGAGAAACATTGAAACTGTATTCAACTTTTATATTATTTATTTATTATAGAGAGAGGGGCCGACAGACATACTGAAAGAAAGAAGCAGACAGAGAGAAAAAATGGGAGAATGAGCCTCCTACCATTGTAAACAGACTCCAGCTGTACATGCCACTTGTACATCTGCCTTTATGTGGATACTGAGGAATTGGACCCAGTTCATTGGGCTCTGAACACAAGTGCTTTTAACTGCTGAGCCTTATCTTCAGCTCTATGTCTTTTTTTTTTTAATACTGTTTATTACTGCATCACAGGCTGGCCTACAACTAGTTTTCCTCCTGCCTCAGCATTCTTGATAGCTAGGAGTAGGAATATGCACTGCCACCCCCAGTCTGTAGTAAGCATCTATAGCAGATGTCTCCACCACATGCTCCTTCCTTCTTGAGTTCCACAAGGGATAAGTACAAAGGCTGTCATTGGGAGTGGAGAGATGGATCAGTAGTTAAGGCACTTGCCTTCAAAGCCTAATGACCCCGGTTTGATTCCACAGGACCCACATAGTGCCAGATGCACAAATTGGCACATGCATCTTGAGTTCATTTTCAGAGGTTAGAGTCCCTGGCATCCCCATATTCATTCATTCTCAGTCTCCCTCTCTCTCTCTCTCTCTCTGTGTGTGTGTTTGAAAATAAAAAAAAATTAAAAAAGTCTTTCACAATACTTCCCTTAATAAATGGTTTAGAATGAAACCCATTGAAAACATTATTTCACACATGGCTGGTTATGTACACCTGTAACCCTAGCACTTAGATGTTGAGGCAGGAAAACCACAATGAGTTCAAGGTCAGCATGGGGTATATAGCAAGATTAAGAACAGCCTGCGCTATGTAGAGAAAAATTGTCTCAAACATATATATATATATATATATATATATATATATATATATATATATATAGTATCTATGTACATGTATATGTATATATACATAAATGTATGTACACGTGCATATATATATACACACACATATGTGTATATATGTATGTACATGTATATGTATATATGCTGGGTGTGGTAGTGCACGTCTTGCGTCTCAGTAATCAGGAGGCAGATGATAGGGATTCACAGTAAGTTCAAGGCCAGTCAGGGACTACAGAACGAGTGCCAGGTCACCCATGGCTAGCTTGAGACCCTACCTCAAAAACAAACAAACATGGCTGTGGAGATGGCTTATCAGATAAAGCAGTTGCCTATGAAGCCTGGAAAAACCCTGCTCAATTTTCCAGTACCTACATAAGTCAGATGCAGTAGTGCCTGCATCTGGAGTTTGTTTGCAGTAGCTACAGGCCCTGATGCACCCAATCTCTCTCTGTCTCTATATCTGCCCCCCTCTCTTTCTCTCTCAAGTAAATAAATAAAGTAAAATATGAAAATAAAACAGATCCAGGTGTGGTGGAACACACCTTTTATCCCAGCACTCAGGAGTGAGAGGTAGGAGGCTCTCCATGAGTTCAAGGTCACCCTGTGATTAACTAGTGAATTCCAGTTCAGTGTGGGCTACAGCAACTCTCTGCCTCGGATAACAAAAACAAACAAAAAATAACAATGAAGCAAATAAGCAAACTATATATTTATATAGTTTAGAAAATTTTAGTTTTATAGTGATGATAATTTCTACGCTTGGTAACTTATTGTCATTTGAGTAAACTTAAAGGAGAAATGTGTGCATTTTTTAAAAGTACAATGGAAGCAGCATGGTAGAATGCATGCTGAAGTGTGTGAGATGATGTGCAGCACTTACAAGGAGTCAGCCTCAATTCCTGAACACAGCTCTTGAATCTCCTTATTCCCACCAGGGCTATAGAATGTCAGCAAGTCAAATGGTGCAGGATTTTTGGGACTGATGTTTTCAGTGGTTTTCCCTCCATTATAGTCACTGTTTCAACATGGCAATGGACAAAGCCTAATAGTACAGCCCTGTATTCTCTGAGCCAGAATCTCTAAGGAAGAAAGACTACGACTTCAAGGCTTACTGGAACCACCCAGAGAGTTCAAAGCAATCCTGGAACAACTTAGTCTATTATAAAATGACAAGTGATAATGGGACTGGTGCCATAGGTTCAATCCACAGTGTGTGTGCAGGGGCCCGCGTGCGTGCACACACACACACACACACACATACACACACAGTGGAGCCCAAAGAAAACTCAGACTTCACCTTCATTTCATGGCAGGACAGCTTCAAGGGCACTTCGGTGAGGATAAACAACCCTCTTGATAAAAGCAAAGAAGGAGCCAGGCATGGTGGCACACGCCTTTAATCCCAGCACTTGGGAGGCTGAAGTAAGATGGATCACCATGAGTTCAAGGCCACCCTGAGACTACATATGAATTCCAGGTCAGTCTGAGCTAGCGTGAGACCCTAGCTTGAAAAATAATAAAAATAAAAAATGAAACAAATAAAAAGGGAGGTGGAGAGATGATTTAGCAGTTAAGGAACTTTCGTACAAATCCAAAGGATCCAGGTTTGATTCACTAGGATGAGTGTGGGCCATATGGACAAGGTGGCTCATATATCTGGAGTTCATTTACAGTAACTGACAATACTAGTATGTCTATAGTCACTCTCTCTCACTCTCTCTCTCTAATAATATCAAGATACGCACACACACACACACACACACACACACATATATATATATACATTATATTATATTTTATACATACATATGTATATTTGTTTTTTGAGGTAGGGTTTCACTCTCAACAATGATGACCTGGAATTTATTATGTAGTCCCAGACTGGAATCAAACACATGGCAATCCTCCTACCTCTGCCTTCTGATTGCTGGGATTGAAGGCATCTGCCACCATGACGAGCTTTAAAATATATTTATTTGAAAATACATATGCAGGAGAGGTTGTGGCTCAGGCTGTACTTCAGAGAGCTCTCTTAGAATGTACTGAGTGAGATTGCCAGCACTACTGAGGAAAAAGAAAAAGATAACAGCTTTCTTCCATATTGGCATCCATCCTTACCTCTGATGTTCACCTTGGGAAAGCATATGCTTTCTATGGGCTACATTTGTGCCTATAGACAGTCACCATGTGTTGTTGTGTAATCTGTATGCTGCCAAGGGTACACCTTCTCATCTTGGAAGAGGAAGAATGGAGATGTATTCATATGATACCAATAAATACATTGATAGCCAGGCATAGTGGCACATGCCTTTAATCCAAACACTTGGGAGGCAGAGGTAGGAGGGTCACACTGAGTTCATAGCTACCCTGAGACTACATAGTTCATTCCATGTCATCCTAGACTACAGTGAAACCTTATCTTGAAAAACCTAATAAATAAATATATACATGTATTTCCTGATAGATGGCAGCAGAGGGGTTATTCGAACAAAACTAGTACATATTAAAATATTCAGGGCTAGAAAGATGGGTTAACAGTTATGGTGTTTACCTGCATAGCCTAAGGACCCAGAATTGATTTTCCAGTATTCACGTAAGCCAGATAGATGCACAAGGTGGCTTATGCTTCTTGAGTTCATTTGCAGTGGCTAGAGGCCAAGGCACACCCATTTTCATTCTCTCCCTCTCTCTCTAATAAATAAATAAAATTTTAAACAGGTAACATAGGGATAAGCAAAATGTCTAAGTATTGGAATGAGACCTGTCCATACATAGGGTATGTGAACCAAAATATTGCAGGAGTCAGCAGATGTGAAAAACAAGCATTCCACTAAAAAATTGGGGCCTACTCCAATCCCAAGAGAAACTGCTATCCACAGTCAAAGGAAAGCATTACAAGGCAGGAAGAGTGTATGCCTAACATGTGTGAGACCATGAGTTTGATTCACAGAATAAAAAAATAGTAATAAGAAATGAAAGAGAAGAAAATACAGGCTGGGTGTGGTGGAGCATGTAGTTAATCAAAGCACTCACAAGGCAAAAGCAGGAGGATTGTTGTGAGTTCAAGGCCACCCTGAGAATACATAGTGAATTCCAGGTCTGCCTGGGCTAGACTGAGACCCTACTTGGAAAAGCAAAAATAAAATAAAATAAATAAATAAATACAAATAAAAAATAAAGAAAAAATAAAGAAAAAGAAAAAGAAACATAGGAAGCACCTATAAATGTGCTGCCACAGAGAGGTGGAACATTCTAGAAGAATGTTGGTTCTCAGAGCTTCATTTTATAGCTTCAGACCCCATAACCCCTAGATTAAAATAGCCTGTGCACAATGCCAAAACCTTTTACACACATATGGGAATGAGGATTTATGATGTGACTTTACTATCTGAATTTTTTGGTAAATGTTAACATTTTTATGGTTCTATCTTTAATAGCATTAAGGAAACCATGTAATGACAATCAAAGGTCTTGCAGAGAGTCAGAAAGAAAAAGAAAAAATAGAGCACCAGGCGAGGTGTGGTGGTGCACACCTTTAATCCCAGCATTTATGAAGCAGAGGTAGGACGATCACCATGAGTTTGAGGCCACCCTGAGATTGCATAGTGAATTCCAGGTCAGACTGGGCTAGAGTGAGACCCTACTTCGAAATACCAAAAAAAAAAAAAAAAAAAAAAAAAACTGATTTTAAAGGGGGAAAGACAGAAAGATAAACAGAAATAAAATATGATGAGTGGAAACAGGAAACAGACTGGAGTGAAGGGATCAGAATTCCAAGTAGAATAACTTTATTATAAAGAAAGAAGATTTAAAAAAAAAAAAGAGGAAAGGAGGGATGCAGTAGAGAGTGAGAGAAGGAAAACTGCACAGTAAGCACTTTCCTTAATGTTTGTATCCATATGTTAATGCAATCTCACATTTGACTAGAGAAGCTTCTCTTTTCAGATGGTGGTCACCTTTGGGATGAGTCAAAAGTCACCATACTGCTGATGGGAAGTGACAGAGAGGTGTTCAACACTGAGACATCTCTATCACACCTTCCAAGGCTCAGTGTCCATTACAGAAGAGGTGGCAGGAAGAATATAGAAGCCAAAAGAAGGGTAGGACTCTTTGCAATGCAATCATCCAGACACAAAATGATGTGAATATCCATGACCTCACAGTGCCTGGCACTACCTGCACAACACCACCTAAGTTCATGGGGGCCCCAAGAATCAAACCACCGCAGTGCACCCCTGGCCCCCAATAACTGCTAACCGTACAGGATATAAAATGCAATGCATCCATCCAACTTAAATATTCCCCATAAGTTTTTTGTATATAATCGATCACAATGATATTCAAACATTCCCATAATCCCAGATCTTTTCACTGAGCCATAATACCAAAAGGAAGAAAAAAAAAAAACATAATGGCACAGAATAAACATTCACACTGCAAAAGATGGTATTGGGCATAGCAAAGAAATATTCAACTAAAACAATATCTAGACAGGACAAACATCAAAGTCTGTTTCTCCAAGTCCAGCAACTCTAGTCAGTGAAAACTCTCCAAATCTGATAATTACAACCACTGAAACTTCTCTGGAGTTCCAAACCCACCCCTCCATGTAAGCTACTCACAGTACTGAAAATTCATCCAGTGCCAGCAGCTCTCCTTAGCAGCCATTTTGTCGTCGTGCCATCTCCACTGGGTTTCCACTGCAACACATGGTCCATCCTCATGCCTCCATCGCGTCTCCATGCAGGCCTCCAGGAAACCTGCTTCACAGTGCCCTCGGCCATTTCTGAAACACAAGAGTGAGTTTCAAATTCCATGACCCTCCCTTTCCTGCATTTCTTATACCCATAATAGTAGGTTGGGTATCAATTTGTTAATCCAGGGTGGAATAAAATAGACTTTGAAGAACAGGACACTTCTTGAATATTCTGGGATCTTCAAAAGAGTCTACATTCTTCCTGTTGTCTCAGTGCAGGTCAGCCGGCCCAATCTCAAAGACTATAATCTCTCAGTTGCAGCTGAACAGGCAGCAGTTTCTCCCAGAGATTTCATTTGTACTGTGCCATGTCCCTCTGCTCATACCAGTCCATTTCTACACAATGCAACCCTGAACAACTTCTCTGGGCACTGGCATAACAGCAAGGTTCACATACAAACTGATTCTAGCCCAATGAAGACAAAGTTCCTTCTCACCCTGATAAGCCAAACCTCACAGTCTAGAGATCTTACTGCATTAAGGTCTTTCAACACTGACCAGGATCTTCCAACAAGCTGTACTTACAGGACTAGAAGGCATCTCTTAGGCCAAGGATTCAAATCCTTCTACATTCCTCTTGAACATCACCTGCAATAGGCCAAAGCCACATAGTCAGGTGACTAGCAGCAACACCATTCTCCGTACCAACTTTACTATTGCAGTCAGGTTCGTATTGCTGACAGAAAACACCTGACCAAGAGCAGCTTGCAGTGGGGAGGGGTGGAAGTGGACTTATTTTGGCTTATATGCTCAAGGGAAAGCTCCACGATGGCGGGGGAAACAATAGTAGGAGCAATGGGTGGACATCACCCCTGGCCAATATCCGGTGGACAATAGGAACAGAAGAGTGTGCCAAAAACTGGCAAGGGAGAGCTAGCCATAACACCCATAACCCTGTTCACAACAGTACAATGCCTCCAGGAGGCCTTAATTCCCAAATCTCCATCAGCTGGGAAGCTGGTATTCAAAACCCGTAAGTTTTGGGGGCATACCAGAGTCTAACCACCCCATGAACTCCTTAGATTCATCTCATGAACCACTCACGAAAAGCAAGCTGACCAACAGGCTGGCTCCAGGCTCCTCCTCCAGCAGGTATCTAGCACACATTGCAGCGGTTATTAGAAGCTGCATCGTTTCTGCTGAGCAAAGATTAAAGGTCTGGTTAAAAAGCCAGGAAGCATTAGAGCTCCCTGGAATTAGCCTTGAAAATAAGGAGCAGAAAATCCACCCCCGGGATCACATGAAACTCTGAGGTACCAATAAATCCCTGTGCTTAAATCAACAGAAACCACAAACTAAGTAGAAACCAGAGGCATGTCTAACTTTACTCCAAACCAGCTCAGGTACTGGCCCTTTGGCAAGATGGATGAATTGCAAATGAGCAGCTGTCTTCTCTTCAGCAGAAGCACCTGTGCCCAGTTTACACAGATTTGGAACTGGTGTAAAGAGTCAGTTTTTAGGAAATCAGTCTCAGATCCCGTACTGTCCAGGTGCTCTGCCCTGTTGACAATCTCTTCTTTTTCTTTTAAAATAGTCTCAGGACCAGACAGAGACATTTTAATGATTATTTAACCCATCAAGACCACCTAAGTCTCACATCTCTAAGCAAAGTGTGAGACTGGATATGGTGGTACCCAGCATGCTGGAAGTAGAGGTAGGAGGATCACTGTGAGGTGCAGAGACTACATACTGAATTCCAGGACAGGCTGGGCTACAGTGAGAACCTACCTCTAAAAAATGAGAGGGCTGGGGAGATAAGTTACCAATTGAGACTCCTGCCTGTAAAGCCAAAGGACCCAGGTTCAACTCCCCAAGGCTCCATGTAAGCCAGACGAAGAAGGTGGTGCATTGCAGCTGGATTTAATTTACAGCGGCTGGATGCCATAATTTGCCCATCGTCTCTCAAAAAAAATTATATATATATACACACATACATACATATATCAAAAAAACCAGGAAGAGGTGCTGGAGGAGAGTAAGAGTGCTGCCTGCACAATCACCAGGACCTGAGGCCCATCCCAGCACTAAGATATAAAGCTGTTCATGAGAACACAAGCTGGGCTTGGTGGCTCATGCCTTTAATCCCAGCACTCAGGAGGCAGGAGGAGGAGGATCTCTGTGAGTTCTAGGCCACCCTGTGGCTACATGATTAATTCCAGGTGAGCCTGGCCAAGAGTGCAACCCTACCTCAAAAACCAAATATTTAAAAAAGCAAACAAACAGATAAGGTGAATGGGGCTAGACAGATGGCTCAGTGATTAAGGTGCTTCCTTGCAAAGCATAAGGGTCTGGGTTCAGTTCACTCCACAATCAGGGCATGGTGGTTCAACATTTAATTGCAGTGCTCAGGAGGCAGAAGTAGGAGGATTGCCATGAGTTCAAGGCCACCGTGTCAATAAATAGTGAATTCCAGGTGAACTTGGGATAGAATGAGCCCCTGCCTTGAGAATCAAGAAAAACAAAAAAAGAAAGAAAAGAAAAAGAAAAGAGAAAGAAAGATGCACAAAGTGGTGCCTGCATCTGACATTCAATGGCAGTGACAAAAGACCTTGGCACATCCATTCTCTCTCACACACTCTCTCTAACCCTCCTCCACTTACACATAAATAAATGACATATTTATATAAAAAAACAGAGATGAAAGCTGGAGAGATTGCCGAGTGGTTAAGGCACTTGCCTGTGAAGCCTAAAGACCCATGTTCGAGAACCCAGTACATACATAATAAAGACGCACGAGGTGATGCATGTTCAATGTCACACATGAACTGAAAGTGGCAAATGCGTCTGGAGTACCATTACAATGTCTGGAGGCCCTGGAGTGCCAATTCTCTCTCTCGCTCCCTCATTAAGAAATGAAAATAAATAAAAGGCCAGTCTATTGGGCTTGTCTCAAAAAAAAGATAAGGCCGGGGTGGTGGTGCACACCTTTAATTCCAGCACTTGGAAGGCAGAGGTAGGAGGATTGCTGTGGCTTCAAGGCCACCCTTAGACTCCATAGTGAATTCCAGGTCAGCCTAGGCTACAGTGAGACCCTACCTTGAAAAACTAAGATAAATAAATAAATAAATAAATAAATAAAAAGATAAGGATGAAATACAATTTTTGCATGTGTATGTGTATTGTGTACATATGCATGCAGTTGTGTGTGTTTGTGTGTGTGTGTGTGCATGTCTGTGTGTGAGTACACATGACGGTGTGCACAAAACACTTCACTTAAATATAAATACACCATGATCATAATCCTCTCCCACAACCCACCCTTCCCATCCCAAGACCCCCTCGACTGAACCCTTTCTTCTTTCCAATTCAGTCTCTCTTCTATTTTGATGCCATCATGTTTTTCCTCCTATTATGCAGCTCTTGTGGAAGTAGCATCAGTCACTGTGAGGTCATGAAGGAAGGGACACTATAAAAATTAAATTTCACTTTTTATAAAAAGTTTATATGGGCTGGAAAAATGGTTTAGCTGTCAAGGCACTTGCCTGTGAAGCCTAAGGACTCAGGTTCAATTTCCCAGTACCCACATAAGCCAGGTGTCTAGGTAGCACATGTGTCTGGAGATTGTTTGCAGTGAGTAGAGGCCCTGGCATGCCATCTCTCTCCCTCACTCTCACTTCCTCTTTCTTTCTCTGTCTATCTCAAATAAATAAATAAAATAAATAAATAAAATAAAAATAAAACATTTGAAAAGTCTGGTGTAGTGGTGCACATCTTTAAACCAGCACTTGGGAGACAGATTAGGAGGATTATGTTGGCACCCTGAGACTAGAGGCCCCCTTGCTGTCATTACTAATTCCGTCAGCGCACTTTGAGATTGGCTCTCCTTAGCATCTACATTATCTAAAAAAAAAATCAAATCCAAGAGAGAGTAAGTATAGCACCAGGACAAATGAGATAACCTTACTTTTTTTTAATAGAGAATTAATAAGGTGTAGGCTTTGTAGCCCACAATTGATGGAGCTTGATATTGGAGAGTGGGCTTATTCTTGGACTAGTTCATGACTTGTTCCAGCTCAGCTATGGTCCCTACCAGTGAGGATCAGTAGCCAATTAGAACTTGGTTACCCCACCATGGCTGTTGCACCACCACTTGTGTGGCTCCACCAAGTTATTGCTCAAGGTAGACCATGTGCTTTGACAGATATTGGTCATTCCCCATTGCCATGTAGCACTTCTGGGACTAGAGCTGACTGGGGAGACTTTAACTTCACCATGCCATTTAATTTGCAGTGTATAACAATAAAATATTTTTTAAAAATCCACCTCAGCAATAAGCAGCCCATAGCAGTGTGAGTCAGTGGGGTGTGAATTCAATGTATGATGCAATGTTACCAAGTCCATTCCCAGGTGGGGACAGAAGCCTGGTTCTAGTCCCTCCATGATGATTTTGACCTGAGCCAGACAGAATTGTACAGCCCCTCACCACATGCAAGGAGGACCTGGTCCATAGGAAAAAAAGGTTTCAGAGGCTTCCTTAAATCATGGTAAACTGCAGATTTAGAACATACCTGAACCTGGAGTGCAGCCTACTGCTCAATTGGTGATGCACAAGCAGCACGCTGTAAACCTGGATTTCAAAAACAGTCAAGTGCTCAGAGCAGAAAGACCTCCAGGCTTCCAGAAGGAAGTGGCCTCTTTGAATTTCTGCAGAAACAGCATTGGAGTTGCAGGGACAGGAGGATTTCTGAGACTTGCCAGCCAGCTAGTCTGACTATACATTTTTTGTTTTGTTTTGTTTTGTTTGATTTTTTTTTTTTTTTTTGAGGTTCGGTCTCTAGCTTAGGCTGACCTAGAATTCACTATGTAGTGTTAGTGGGGACACGAACTCTTATCAAACGTCCTACCTCTGCCTCCATGTTTTGGGATTAAGGACGTGTGCCAGAACATCCAGCTTTGATTTGATTTTTGGAGGTAGGGTCTCACTTTATTCCAGGCTGGTCTGGAATTCATTATGTAGTCTAAAGGTCGCCTGGAAGTCATAGAAATTCTCCTACCTCTGCCTTCCAAGTGCTCAGATTAAAGATGTGTGCAACCATGCCTGGCTAGTCTAGCTAAATTGGTGATCTCCAGGTTCAGTGCGACCCTATCTCAAAAAATTATGGAGGAGAGCAACTGTGGAAGATCATTGCCAACTACTTTCCCCCACACACATGTGCATACACATGCACCTGCACATATACAAGCACACGTATACATGCATGCACACAGACCAAATATACATATGGAGAAAAAAAAATCAACTTTAGAATGGCTACCTTTCTTTATGCTATTTTGCCCAATAGTTTTTTAAGAGTGTCATTTATTTATTCATCATTCATTTTCAAGAAAATAGACATAGAGGGAAGAGAAGCAGAGAGAGAATGGGTGCTCCAGAGCCTCCAGACACTGTGCCACTTTGTTCATCTGGCTGTACATGGGTACTAGAGAATGAAACTGGGATTGCTAGGCTTTGCAGGGAAGAGACTTAAACACTGAGCCATCCCTCCAGCCCTGCTATCACTTTTTTTTTTTAAATAATGGTCCGTTGTTAGTCTTTGCGCAAAAATGATAATAGGGCTGGAGAGATGGCTTAGTGGTTAAGTGTTTGCCTGTGAAGCCTGAGGAACGCAGTTTGAGTTAAGCTTCCCCAGTACCCATGTAAGCTAGATGCACAAGGTGATGCATGCATCTGGAGTTGGTTTGCAGTGGATGGAGGCCCTGATGCAACCATTCTCTCTTTCTCAGTCTCTCTGTAGCTTTCAAATAATAAACAAAACATAATTATTTGAAATAGTAATATACCGCTCAGACTTGTTAGCCCATAATTTAGATTCTTCCAGCAATTATCTGAGTATATTTCCCTCCAGTGTTTTTTCCTTCATCTATGATTGTGTGATGCCGAAACTGAGCAGTTTCTCACCTCACCTCACTACCCCATTTCCCACCCCGGCTGTCACTCTGGTACGTACCAAAAACCTTGGAAGCATCGACAGTCCCAACCTGCTTTGTAGGAAGCATAGAGCCTGTGAGTTGTTTCTGGGTGTGAAACATATCACTTCTACATAGAGAAACCAGAAAGCCAAGTGCCTCCTCCACTCCTCTCCGGCCCTGCTGGTCAACTCAGAAAGCTCATTTTCCAAACAGCACAGCTAAAGGATGAAGGAATATACCTGAGATACGTCAGACTTTATACAAGTGGAAAGTACAACCCGGGGAAGGCTTGGGCCACCTAGCGGCCTTCTGTGACCTAGCGCTTGCCTCACCTCTTTGTGTCTGGCTTACATTGGACCTAGAGTTTCACACATGGGCCCGCATGCTTTCCGTGCAAGCCCCTTAACCACCAAACCATCTCTCCAAACCCTTAATTGGCTTATCCATGAGCTCTAGTTTTGAAATTCTCTTCCTCATAAGGGTAATATTTCCAAAGACATAGAATTACATTAGCAGATCAATGAAATGGTGCTGAGTCAAGCAGAGGAAAGAAGAATGACAGGGAGGGCTGGATAGAGGGCTTAGCAATTGATGGTGCTTCCTTGCAAAGGCTGATGGCCTGGGGTTTCCTAGTACTCACGAAAAGCCAGATGCACAAAGTGGCACATGCATCTAGAATACTCTCTCTCTCATTTTCTGTCCATGTACCTCTCTTTCTTTCTGTCCATTTCAAAGAAATAAGTATATTTATTTTTTATTTTTGCCAGTTCAGAAATAAGGATGCAGATGTAGAAGGACCTCTGTGAGTCTGAGGCCAGCCTGAGACTACATAGTAAATTCCAAGTCCACCTGGACTACAGTGAGACTCTACCTCTAAACTAAAACAAATTGAAAATAAAATTAAATATATATATATATATATATATATATATATATATATATATATATATATATATTACAAAAGGCTGGTCAATTTGCTTAGTGGTTAAGGCATTTGCCTCTCAAGCCAAAAGACCAAGGTTCGATTCCCGAGGACAAAGATTGACAAGATGGTGCACATGTCTGGTGTTTGTCTGCAGTGGCTGGAGGCCATGGGGCCCCCATTCTCTCTCTCTCTCTCTCTCTCTCTCTCTCTCTCTCTTTTTTCCATCAAATAAAAAAGAAATAAAAATAAAATATTTTATAAAAAAGAAAGAAAAAAATTAGCCAGGCCAGGGGTGGTGGTATGTCCCTTTAACCCAACACTCTGCAGACAAAGGTAGGAAGATCACTGTGAGTTAGAGCTCAACCTGGGACTACAGAGTTTATTCTGGTCAGCCTGTGCTAGAGTGAGACCCTACCTCAAAAAAATTTCAAAATGAATGAATGAATGAAAAAGAAAAGAAAAAAAAAAGAAAATTTAGATAGTGGCTGCAGAGAAGGGCTATGTGGTTAAATGTACTAGCTTGCAAAGTCTGAATGCCTGGGTTCAATTCTCTTGTACCCACATGAAGCCAGATGCACAAAACGGTGCATGTG
This sequence comes from Dipus sagitta, assembly GCA_036346955.1. Taxonomy (NCBI): domain Eukaryota; kingdom Metazoa; phylum Chordata; class Mammalia; order Rodentia; family Dipodidae; genus Dipus; species Dipus sagitta. Next base: position 28,991,762 of record CM070791.1, read on the forward strand.
TCGAGAGGAGAACAAACAAAGAAAACTTTGTTTGAAAATGCTAGAATGAGGGCTTGGGAGAAGGCTCAGTTGGTGAAGGTATTTGTTTGCCAAGCCTGTTGGCCCAGTTTATTTCACCAATATGAACCTGAAACCACAACCAAGTATGCATGTTAGGCCAGATGCTTATGGGTGCATGCATCTGGAGTTGTTTGCAGTGGCAAGAGTTTCTGGCTACCCATTCTCTCTCTGAGTCTCTTTGTTTTGCTCTGTCTCTGTCTCCCCTGTATAAATAAATACACACATTTTTTTAAAGAAAGAAAAAAATAGACATGCATCGTGGCACATGTCTTTAATCCCGGCATTTAGGAGGCGAAGGCAGGAGAATTGTGAGTTCAAGGGCAATCTGAGAGTATATAGTAAATTCCAGATCATCCTGGGATGGAATGAGTCCCTGCCACGAAAACAAACAAACAAACAAAAGACAGAAAATGCCATAATAAAACTAATACTTAGCTGAGTGGGGAGGTGCATGCCTTTAATTCTAGCCCTCGACTGGCAGAGGTAGTAGGGTCACCATGAGTTTGAGGCCACCCTCAAAATACAGAGTGAATTCCCTGTCAGCCTGGATCACAATGAGACCCTACATTGAAAAGCAAAAATAAAATAAAATAGTAAAACCTAATACTTTGAGCTAAATGAAAGTAAAGAAAAAAGAAAGAAAGAAAGAAAGAAGAAAGAAAGAAAGAAAGAAAGAAGAAGAAAGAAAGAAAGGAAGGAAGGAAGGAAAAAAAAAAAAACACTGTCACTGGTCAGGTTACTGTCCACTGTCCTGTTAGAACACTGTAAATTCTATTTTGCTTTGAGTCCAAAAAAATAGAGGAGATCCAGGTTCAGTGAGAAACTCTGCTTCAGGGAAATATGGTAGAAAAGTGATCAAAGGGGACACCACATATGTGTCTACATACATACACCACACAACACATAGTATTTACACACAGGGAAAAACACTTTGCAGACATATAAACCCCACGGTGATTGTAAGATACATTTCTGGCATCATTTCTCTTTCTTTAAAACAAGTATCAAATGTTGGAAAGATTTATCTAATTTTAAACAGTTGTCAGGGTAATTGAATGCCAAAGATATATGAGTTTTTATTTAAGAGAGAGCGACTGAGAGAGAGAAATGGCTCAGCAGTTAAGGCACTTATTGCAAAGGCTTATGACCCAGGTTCTATTCCCCAGTACACATATAAATAAAAATGCACAAAATGGTGCACGTATCTGGAGTTTGTTTGCAGCTGATAGAGGCCCTGGAGTGCCCATTACCTTTCTTTCTTTTCTGTGTCTCTCTCTGCTTGTAACTAAATTAACTGTTCAGAGAGAGAGAGAGAGGGAGAGAGCGGGAGCGATCGTAATAGGTTTATTGTTACTTTAAACAAACTTCAGACGTATGTACCTCCTTGTGCATCTGCCTCAAGAATGGTACTAAGGAATTAAGCACCATTAACTGCTGAGCCATCTCTCCAGCCTCCAAATATAAATATGTATGTGTGTGTGCGTGTGTGTGTGTGTTCAATATTTAAGGTTTTTTTGTTGTTTTATTTTGGTTGCCTTGTTTCTTTTTGGATTTTTTGAGTGTTTTCTTGAGGCAGGGTCTCCTTATAACCAAGGCTGACCTAGAATTCACTATGTAGTCTCAGGGTGGCTTCAAACTCACAGTAATCCTCCTACCTCTGCATCCCAACTTCTGGTAATAATGGCATGCACCACCATGCCTACTCAAAAGAAATATTTTAATACTAACAAACTTATCATCACCAACAATTATATCCAGCTTCCTTTGTTTTACACTTTTGTTGTATTGTGGTTGAAGTTTGTTGGTAGGAAACTATCAATGTTAGAAGGAGAAAGATTTGGAAGAATTGGCTCATGGGACTATGATTCTGGCAAGTCAGAAGTCTGCTCAAGTCATGAACTGGAGGTTAGGAGATGGGGAATCTCCAGCACTCTGGGTTCATATAGAAACACAATAAGAACAACAATAAAACATTCTAAAACTATGAGATATCTTCAGTTGGAAGGATGACATCATATCAAAGACTCCTATCAACATAGATTTGTTGTTCCATAACTTTATCCATAAAATAATTAAAAATTCCAAACTGACATTGAATGAAAGAGGAAGCACTATTATGCTTTACAGTAACATTGTATATTACATTGAGCACAATGATTCCAGTTTTAGAAACAGATTCATATCTATTACATTGTAATTTTACTTTTACTTGCCATAAAATGATATCAATTTCTTTAGGGAAAAAATCTAAGAGAAATACATATTCTTTTATACGGCATCCCTGTTTAATTACAAACTTTTAAAATTATTTGTAAAATTAGACCCATTATGCAACTTTTCATGTTATCTGTCACTTTCTATTATCAGGAAAGTTGGTTATCATAAATACCCTGAGATTCAAGTAATGGCATGCACCTTTATTCGCAGCACTGCAGGAAAAGGCCTATGGGGAAAATGTTAGCTCTGAGTTCAAAGCCACCCCAACACTGTGAAAAAGTGCATCTGATAATGAAAGAATGACAAGCATGTTTGTGGTAACCCTGCACTGGATTGTGCCTAGTAATTTTGAATAAATACTTAACACCCAATGATATTGTGCCATTTCCATGAGACAAGAGTGGGCTTATATGTAAGGAAGTCATGACAGTGGTTTTATGGTAAAATCTCACTGTGTCCTGTGATAGACAAGCAGAGTCAACACCACATACTGTTGTTGATAGCCTTATCTTTCTTGTACAGAGGCAATGAGATCCAAGGACAACACAAATAGATGAATAATTCCAGAAAAGATACCTGAATCCCTGTAAAAGCATATGTCAAGATGCCCACTTCATTAAGGACAAATGAGACAGAACAGAGAAATTGAGATGAGCAACAGTGATAGATGAGGGGAGATTTGGAAAACCTACACTAGCCTGGGCATGGTGGTGACACGCCTTTAATACCCAGCACTCGACAGGCAGAGACAGGAGGATCCCCAAGACTTTGCAGCCACCCTGACACTGCATCGTGAATTCCTGGACAGCCTGTACTAGAGTGAAACCCTAACTCCAAAAAGAAATGAATTTTCTTCTTATAGAAAGTAAAAAAATAAATAAATATTGAAAAAAACCAATACAGAGGAAATTGAAAAACCTATGTGATTGGGGTTCAACCTAGAAGTCAGAGTTCTACTGCTTGTGCCACCAGGTAGAAATAACACACTGCTCCTTGTATGTCATGGAATTCTGACTCTCTTTCAAGTATCCTGCACCACCATCTGTACACTCTCCAGAAAATTTGACTTATAATCATCATCAATGACAGTGATAAGTGAGCAGTCCAAGTAACTGAACTCAAACTTTCTCTATGAATTTTAAATCTCTGAATGTTTTATATTTGAGGCAGGGACTCATGGTCTATCAGCTGGCTTTGGACTCCTGTATGTTGTTCTCCCTCAGTCTATTAAATATGCTTACTTTGCCTATGTTATTCCTAGTGGAACACAAACTTTGTGACCTTTTCTCTCTTATTTCAGACTTCCCCTTACAGTAGGCTTGCTACTTCTATGTAATTGGAAGAAGCGTAAAATATTGATCAATTTAAGAAAAATTATTCCGTCTATCACATGGCTATACATCAGCAGTCTATTCTCAGTTGATAAATGTGATAATTTATCAGAAAAGAAAAGATTCTCTAACTTAGGATGATAGTTTAATGGCATCACCTGGAGAAATCTATTGCAACTACATGTTTCTTTCTAGTGCATCCCTATTTTATTACATCAATTTCAATGTATTTGTAAAAGCTGACATCTTTTGCAACCTTTTTGTTTCATTTGTAATTTTCAAACATCAGAATGGGTGATTATTATAAACACATTGAGCTTGATGTGCTAGCATAAACCTTTATTCCCAGCCCTCAAAAGGCCGATGCCTTTCGAGTCGGTTCGCTATGATTTCAAAGCCAGATGGAGATTTCATATTGAGTTCAAGGTCATCATAGGAGAGAATGAGATCCTTCATTTAAAAAACAAAATAGGAGCTAGAGAGATGACTTTGCAGTTAAGGTGTTTCCGTGCAAACCCAAAAGACTTCAGTTTGATTCCCAAGGGGCCACATGCACAAGATGCACAAGGTGGCTCATGAGCCTGGCTCATTTGAAATGGCTGGAGGCCTTGGTATTCTCTCTCTCTCTCTCTCTCTATTTCTCTCTCTTTCTCTCTCTCTCCTACTTTCCCTCTTTCACTCTGTCTAATAAATAAATAAAATGTAAAAAACAAATAAATCAACATATGTTCAAAACTGATTGCCACTTATAATGAAAGCGCCTTAATGCTGCAACTGGTTGTAAAAAAAGTTTATTACATAGCACTTTTGGAAAACATCTATTATGTCCTCCTAAGAAAAGCCCTCAATATTCTTTAAAAATTATAGAGAATCTTTGAGATTTTTTAAATCTCTGAATGGTTTATATTTGAGGCATAATCTCATGGTCTATCAGCTGGCTTTGGACACTTGGAGTTCCTTCTCTCTCAGCCTATTAATATGTGCTTAGTTTGGCTGTGTTATTCCTAGAGACACACAAACATCGTGTCTTGTTCACTCATATTTCAGACATCCCATTACAGTAGGCATGCTACTTCTATGTGATGGGATGAAGTCTCAATATTCACCAATTTAAAGAGAAATTATTCTGTCTAGCACATGGTTACACATCGGCAGTCACGCTCAGTAGATAAATCTGATAATTTATTGAAAAAGAGCAGATTCTTTAACCTAGGGTTATATCTTAATGCTCTCCCTAGGCCGGAGAATCCATATATTCTAGGGCAAAGAGAATGTCAAGAAGATCCAGGAAATCTCTGTGTGATAGAAGAATGAGGCTCCTGACAAGCATGTGAGTTTCCTGCTCTCGTCTGCATGGGACGTACTGTAGACATTACAATGGACTTGAAACATTGTATATGAGTGCTGAGCTCCCTTATAGGCAGAGGACAACCCACTCTTTGAGGCAGTAGACATTGAGGAGACTCCTAACTTCAAAGCTGAAAATTGGGCTCACGTATACCCCATATGCAAGTGTTGACATTCTTTTTGCCTTTTAAGCCCAGGGGAAAATGCTAAAGGTTGGGCAGAAAGAATTAGAAGTCTCATGGTCAAGAAGTATATCCTGTGGAATGGGACCCCCTGTCAGGGACTCCTGAGAACCTTGATGACCCACAGGGGATGCAGGTGGAATGAAGGACCAGAAAAGTAAGCTGTTGAAAAAGCAGCCATGTGCCCATTGCTCATTCACAAAAATTCACAATTACCAATGAAAATATGGTACATATGTCACAACAGGTACACCATCAACACAATAAGAATTTGTTGTGGCATTACTTTAGTCACAAAATTATTGAGAATCACAAGGTGGGTCTGAATATATGGGTTAGTGTTATGGCGTTTGCCTGCGAAGACAAAGGACCCAGTTTTGGTTCTCCAGGAACCCCACAAGCCATAAGTCAAGGAGTAAATATGTGTGCATTTCGTTTGCAGTTGATAGAGGGCCTGGTTTGCCCATTCTCCCCTTTTCTGTCTTTCTTCCATCTTTCTCTTTCTACTTGCAAATAAATAATATTTAAAAAAATTAGTTTAAGGCATTGCTTAGCAGTTGAGGCCTTTGGCTGCACAGCCAAAGGACCCAGGTATGATGCCCTAGGACTCAAGTTGACCAGATGCACAAGGGGACACAATTGTCTGGAGTTCGTTGGCAGTGGCGATGGGCCCTAATGTGCCCATTCACTTTCTCTATCTCTATCTCTCTATCTGTCCCTCTCCCTTTCTCTGTCTCTCTGTCTTTCACCCCCTCTTTAGCTGTCAAATAAATTAATTAATTAAAATATTTTTTTAAATTAGTTTAAAAATCCCAATCGGACATTGAAGCAAAACAAGCTATCATATGCATTATGCACACAGTCTAAAAAACATTGCACTGAGTGATTCCATTTTTAAAAACACTTTCATATGTTTTACATGGAATTACGTCTTTACCTACCAGGAAATTATAACATTGGTATCCCTGAGAAATATATTACAAATACATGTTTCTATTTATTTATTTATTTATTTATTGGTTTTTCAAGGTATAGTGTCAGTATAGCCCAGGCTGACCAGGAATTCACTATGTAATCTCAGGGTCACCTCAAACTCACAGTGATCCACCTACTTCTGCCTCTCAAGTGCTGAGATTAAAAGCATGTGCCAACACACCTGGCACAAATACATGTTTCTTTCCAGTGCATCCTTGTTTTACTACAGAAATGTATACATATTTGTAAAAGCTGACATATTTTGCAACCTTTATATTTTATCTGTGATTTTAAATCATCAGGAGTGATGACTATTATAAACACATTGAGCTTGATGTGATGGCACACACCTTTATTGCCTGCACTCACAAGGCCAATGTAGTCATTTAGCTATGATTTCAAGCCAGCCCGAGAATTTATAGTGAATTCCAGGTCAGCCTGGGAGAGAAAAATCCTACCTTGAAAAAAATAAAAATATGGGCTGGAGAGATGTCTTAGCAGTGAAGGTGTTTGCCTGCAAAACAAAAGGACCTCAGTATGATTCACCAGGACCCTCAGGCAAAGACGGCTCATGAGTCTGGAGTTCATCTCAAATGTCTGATAGCCATGGTGCACTTTCTCTCTCTTTCTCTCTCTTTGTCTTTCTCTCTCTCTCTCTGTCAGCCTCATTCACTCCTTGATTTCTCTCCAATAAGTAAGTAAAATTTTAAAAAAAAAATGAAAGAAAATATGGTCAAACTTGACTAAAGCTTTCTACTTAAATAGCACTACACTTAATTTCGTGCTCATATATTATTGCTATTCTCACTTCTGGTTAGAGAAGGGTGTCTTTCAGATGGTGATGGCCACTGTGATGACCTAAAGGCAGCATAGCACTGAGAAGAAAGGATGGAAGAGTGTCCAGCACTGAAACATCTCACATCGTTCAAGGCTCAGGGTCCATTGTGGAAGAGGTGGCAGAAAGATTGTAAGAGTCAAGAGAATGGTACCATTCCTAATAAACAACTGTCTGGACCGAATTTGGCCTCAATGTCCAAGACCTCATAGTGCCCAGCAATACCCACACAAGACCCTCATAGCAACAGAAAAAGATGATGAAATCAAATTAAAAGAGAGACCAAAGGAGAGAAGGAAGAGATGTGACAGACATCAGAGTTATGAAGGAGAAAGTGGAGGAGGAGAGGGGAGGGAAATATCATGGTTTTCTGTCTGTAGGTATCAAAATTATCAATAAAATGAAATTATATATATATGTACATATATTTAATTTGTATTATATGTATGTATTAAAAATACTAAGACGTGTTGTTCACTTGAAACAATGACATCATATCAAAGACTCCTTTCAACACAAAGAGAAAGGATGCTATGCGGCACTTACTATGTAAGAACCACTGAAGGGATTAATTCTGAGATGCTATTTCTCAGAAGTTGTGCCTACTTTACCTGACAGCAAAGTGTGAGTAGGTACATCTGATAATGAAGGACTGACAAGTATATTTGAGGCAACCTGAACCTGGAATGGGCCTTGTAATTGTGAATTTTTATGTAGCAACCCAAAAGTATGCAGGCATGTAGGTGAGAACAAAGGGAATGAAATGTCCAGAAGCCAAAACAGTGGCTTTAAGTGTGAAATCCCACTGCCTCCTGTGATACACAAACAGAGTCGACACCACATACTGTGGTTTACTGCTTGGTTTTCTTTGCACAGAGGCAAATGACAACACAATTCAACCAACAAGTCAGGAAATGACATCAGAACCACTGTCAAAACATCAGTCAAGACACCCACATACAATGGACCGACAACACATCACTGTGGTATTGAGATGAGCAATAGTGCTGCTTGAAGGGAGACTTAAAACCTTCACTAGGCTTGGCATGGTTGTGCATTACTTTAATCTTGGCACAAGGGAGGCAAAAATAGGAGGATCACCATGACTTTGAAACCACCCTAAAACTACATCGTGAATTCCAAGTCAACCTCTACTAGAGTGAAACAGTACCTCGAAACAAATGTTAAAAAGAAAAAAAGAAAAAAAGGGGGGACTTGGGAAATGTCTTAGTGGTTATGGCATTGGCCTGCAAAGCCTAAGGATTCGGGTTTGATTCCCCAGGACCCACGTAAGTTACATGCACAAGGGGCACGTGTGCCTGGAGTTTTTATGTAGTGGTTAGAGGCCCTGGCCTGCCCATGCTCTCTCTGTCTCTATCTGTCCCTTTCTCTCTCATAAATAAATAAATAAAATATTTTTAAAGGAAAACTTGTACCAGTATGATGGGTTGGTATACAAAACTAACTCAAGCTGATTTTGTGAGGCTGCTAAGGACTCAGTATTGAAATAGACAGTAATTAAAATATCCAGTGTTCACGAAAATGTACAGAAGAACAGGTCACAATAGAGAGTGGAATGACTGTAACCACATGTGATGCGTACTTACAAATTTTTTCTGATAGAAAGTAAAAAAAAGATAAAGAAACATTCAAAACAATCAAATAAAGAGGAAATTGAAAAACCTATGTGATTGGGGGTCAACCTAGAAGTAAGAGTCTTACTGCATGTGTCACCAGATAGCAATAAAACACTGCTCCTTGTATATTGTAGAATTCTGCCTGTGTTTCAAGAATCTGGTACCAACATCCAGGTAGGTTTCTAAATTTGGACTCATAATCATCATCAGTGACAACAGTAATTGAGCATTCTAAGTAAGTGAATTCAAATTTTGTAAGACGTTTAAATCTCTGAATGTTTTATATTTGAGGCAGTGTCTCGTGTTTATCAGCTGGCTTAGGACTCCTGGAGGTCATCCTCCCTCACCATGTTAATACATATGCTTAGAATAATGAGACACTTGACAAACAAGGGAATTACCTACTCATATCTGCATGAAATGTGAAAACCTTACAGAGGACTTGAAGCATTGCCTATGAGTGCTGAGCTCCATTCTAGCCAGAGTACCACCCTCTGTTTGAGGCGGTAGACATTGAGGAGACTCCTAACTTCAAAGCGGAAAATACGTGTCAAGTGAAACCCACATACAAGTTTCAACATTCTTTTGCCTTATAAGTGCAGGGAAATTTTCTGAAGCCTTAACAGAAAGAATTAAGTGTCTCAAGGTTGAGAATTTTAAGCTCTTTATAAAAATCTTAGAGGAGGTTAGAGTTCACTTTATTGGACTGATCATATATCATTGTCATTGATGATATGAGTAAACTATTCTGAAATGTGCATCAATGCTGGTGCAGGATTCTTGAAAGGGAAGCAGAACACAACATACCAGAAGCAGTGTTTTGTTTTTGTTTTTGTTTTTGTTTTTGTTTTTCTACCTGGCAGCACAGGCAGTAGGACTCTTACTTGTAGGTTGAACCCCAATCACATTGGCTTTTCAGTTTCTTATTTATTTATTTTGAATATTCATTTATTTGTTTATCTTATATCAGAAGAAAATTCATAAATACACATCACATGTTGTTATCATTATGCCCCTGTGTCTGCTGACATTTTCTCCCACACATTTTGATGAGCATTGGAGACTGTATTTTATGTCTATTTAAATACTGAGGTTTTTTTTTTAGCTCCTTTAAGAACTCTGCTTCAGTGACTATGTCTATCTCTGTGTCATACTTGTGTAGGTTTTCTTTTTTTTTTTTAACATTTCTTTTTCAATGTAGGGTTTTACTCTCCTACAGGCTGACTTGGAATTGTAGACTCAAGGTTGCTGGAAAATCACAGTGATGCTCATACCTCTGGTTCTGGAATCCGTGGATCAAGTCCTGTGTCACCATGCCCAGTTAGCTTCTTTTTTTTTTTTTTTTTTTTTGCTTTTCGAGTTAGGGTCTCACTCTGGTCCAGGCTGACCTGGAATTCACTATGGAGTCTCAGGGTGGCCACAAACTCTCAGTGATCCTCCTACCTCTGCCTCCTGAGTGCTGGGATTAAAGGAGTGTGGCACCACACCCGGATTCAGCTAGCCTATTTTTTTTAAATAAGATTTTTTAGCCGGGCGTGGTGGCACACGCCTTTAATCCCAGCACTCGGGAGGCAGAGGTAGGAGGATCGCCGTGAGTTCGAGGCCACCCTGAGACTCCATAGTGAATTCCAGGTCAGCCTGGGCTAGAGTGAGACCCTACCTCGAAAAACCAAAAAAAAAAAAAAATAAATAATAATAATAAAATAAAATAAAATAAAATAAAATAAGATTTTTGTTCTCACACTCTATGTTAGATAACCTGCTCATCTCAATTTCTCTTGTTGGTCCTGGGTAATGTGGGCATCTTGACTGATGTATTATTTTAAGATTTTATTTTTATTTATTTATTAAGGGGAGGGAGAGAATGGGCAAAACAGGGCCTTTGGCCACTGGAAACAAACCTTAGATACATGTGACACCTTGTACATCTGCTTTACCTGGGTCCTGGATAATTGACGCTGGGTCCATAGACTTAGCAGGCAAGAACCTTAACCACTAAGCCATTTCTCCACACTTTGACTCATGTTTGGGTAGCAGTTGAGGCTTCTTTTCTTGAATTCTTGGTCAATTTGTGTTGACCACGGAAATTGTTGCCTCTGTGCAGGAAATACCAGGCACTCCACCACAGTATGCATTGTCAACTTTGTTTGTGTATCACAGGAGGCAGTGGTATTTTACACTTTGTACCACTGTCTCGGTTTCTGTATATTTAAGCCCACTTTTTTCTCACCTATATGGCACCATAACATTAAGTGCTACATAAACATTCAAAGTTACAAGGCTGAATTCAGGCTAGGCTTAGCAGAAACATAGTTCTCATTCTTTGGTTATCAGATACACTTGTTCACAATTTGTTTTCAGGAAAAGTAGGCACAGCTTCTGAGAAGTATGGATCTCAGAATTAATCTCTTCTCTGGTCCGTACATGGTAAGTACTATATAGCATCCTTTTTATCTATGTTGCAGGCAGTCTTTGTTATGTTGTCATACTTTAAACTGAAGAAACCACCCACTTTTAGCCTTTTTAAAATAAAAGATATTTTCCAATAGGGATGCATAATAGTTTCTTTAAGAAATGAATCACAATATTTAAGATATTATTGGTGAAAGCTTCAGTCAGTTCCCAACATATTTTCATTTATTTATTTTAGTTTTTTAAAATTTTATTTATTTATATGAGAGAGGGAGAGAGAAAAAGAGGTAGACACAGAGCTAGAGAGATGAATATGCAAACTAGGATCTCTGGACATTGCAAATAAACTCCTGACACAAGTTCCATCTCATGCATTTGGCATATGTGGGTCCTGGGGAATCCAACTGGGATCCTTTGAATTTGTAGGCAAATGCTTTAAGTGATAAGCCATCTTCGCAGCCTCTATTTTAGGTTTTTCATGGTAGCGTCTCCCTCGAACACAGGGTGATCATGAAGTCATTATGACATTTCCAGCTCTCTTTGAGCTCATAGGTGTCTACATCTGGTTACTCAGTCAGTGCTGAGAATAAAGCTGCATGCCATTACCTTAAGCTCAATATGGTTATGATCATATTTTGAATTATCATCATATTTATAATCACCTTGGAAACGAGTCTCTGGGAATGTCTGTGAAGGGTTTTCCAGATTAGACTGAGATGGGAGGATCCACCCTCACAAATGGTTGGTATCATCCCTTACAGCTGTGCTTATAGACTGAACAAAAAAGAGAAAGATTGCTGAGTACCAGCATTCAACACTTTGTTATGCTTCCTCTGTTGGACTGACTGTGACATGCTGAGATAGATCTTTCTTTCCTTAAACTGATTTTTGTCAGGCATTTTGTCCCAACAACAAGGAAGTAGATCATGGACTATGAATGAAGAGTCACATTCTTCAGTGGTGTATCACTGACATGTTGCCTTTACTCCGTTTTAAAAATAGTTGGACTGAAGAGATGGCTCAGTGGTTAAGGCACTTGCCTGCAAATTCAATGCACCAATGTTCAATTCCCTAGGACCCATGTGAGCCAGATGTATTAGGTGGCACATCCATCTGGAGTTTGTTTGCAGGGGCTGAAGGCCCTGGTGTGCCCATCCTCCCTCTCT
>CM070791.1:29004023-29025709 GCA_036346955.1 Dipus sagitta
CTGCCAGCCTGAGTTCAATACCCAAACCTGAGTCACATAGGCCTTATTAAAAATTGGAAAAAGCAACAGTGGGCACTGCAAGCCTTACATTTAGAAAGCCAGGCCAAATGAGCCAACAGGTGCAGTAATGGCATGTCTGTCATGGTGTAAACCAACTTCCCTCTAATTGCACTAGAGGCCTGATCCATGGTAGGGAATATATCTCTGATACTGAAAACCTAAAACAGGGGAAGTCATGAGCCCTAGGGATGTAATTTCTGCTGCTGTCTGGCTAAATGTATATACTATGCTCATCAAACTGCCTAGTAAGCTCTTCTCTGAACGCTCATACATATATATTAATACTACTCTCATTTTTGGTAAAGAACCTTCCCTTTTCAGATGGCATTGACCTTGGGATGACTCAGAAGGCCTCATGGTGCTGGGAAGAAGTGACAGGAATGCTCAGCACTGCAATATCTCTATCCCATCTACCTTAGCCCAGGTTGCATTGCGGAAGAGGTGGTGGCAACAATGTAAGAGCCTAAGGAAGGGTAAGAATCCTTACAACGTGCTCCTCTAGACACAAAATCCCTCTATACCCATGACCACGCAGTGCCTGACACTACCTACACAAGACCATGACAATAGGAATCCATCAAAAAAAAAAAAAAAAAAAAGAGACGGATTGAGAAGAGGAGGGAATATGATGGAGAATGGAGATTCAAAGGGGAAAGTGGGGGAGGGTGGGTTTTTACCATGGAATATTGTCTATAATCATGGAATGTGTTAATAAAATATTTGGAAAAAATTGGAGCAAAGAACAGGCATGGTAAATCATGCTTTTAATCCCAGGACTATGGAGGCACTGGTAGGAGGACTGCTGCGAGTTTGAGGCCACCCTGAGATTCCATAGTGAATTTCAGATCAGCCACATCCAGAGTGCGACACTACTGCAGAAAAAAAAAAAAAGAAACAATCTTCTAGTGTTCATTTGCAGCATCAATAGCCCCTAGCACACTCATACCCAGACACACACACATGTGCAGGTGCGCATGCATGCACACACAAAAAAGGTAAATATTTTTGAATGGATGGGAGAAAAGAAACAAAGGGGTTACTTCCTTTTTGTATAAAGCAAAGCTTGGCCTCACATAAATATATTTTACAGAAAATGTACACATATGGTCTCTGTTGAGAAAGATAATTTTGAAGCTAATTAATTATGAGGACTATAGAAGAAGGCTTAAAGGCCAAGGGAAATAGAAACCAAATTAATATTTTCAGAATATTTATTTTTGAGGACGTTGGGCTGATATTGGAAGTTAAAATAAAAGCCTATCCATAACACGTTATTCCATGTAGAATAATTAAGTAATCTGCATACTGCAACTCAGGAAAGGTCCAAGAGAAATATCATCATGTTCCAGTTTTAAAAGGTGAAACTAGAGCTGGAGAGATGACTTAGAGGTTACCTGCTTGCCTGTGGAGCCTAACAACCACAGATTGAGGGTCGATACTCCAGGACCCTGGTAAGGCAGATGTACAAGTTGGTGCATGCATCTGGAGTTACTTTGCACTGGCTGGAGGCCCTGGCATGCAAATTTTCTCTCCCTTTCTATCTGCCTCTTTCTCTGTCTCTCACCCTCAAATTAATAAATAAAAAATAAGGAAATAAAATGAAGCTTTAAAGTGAAACTTGTGTTTTTTATTTTCTGAAGACAAAGTCATTCAATCCCCTTTCCTGGCTGTAATATTTCAGTGCAGGCAGACCCAGTTAAGTTCATGAAAGCCCATGTTCCTTGGCTGCCCATTCTTTGATCAAGTGAAACCTTATCTTGAAAAACCTAATAAATAAATATATACATGTATTTCCTGATAGATGGCAGCAGAGGGGTTAATCGAACAAAACTAGTACATATTAAAATATTCAGGGCTAGAAAGATGGGTTAACAGTTATGGTGTTTACCTGCATAGCCTAAGGGCCCAGAATTGATTTTCTAGTATTCACGTAAGCCAGATAGATGCACAAGGTGGCGTATGCTTCTTGAGTTCATTTGCAGTGGCTAGAGGCCAAGGCGCACCCATTTTCATTCTCTCCCTCTCTCTCTAATAAATAAATAAAAATTTTAAACAGGTAACATAGGGACAAGCAAAATGTCTAAGTATTGGAATGAGACCTGTCCATACATAGGGTATGTGAACCAAAATATTGCAGGAGTCAGCAGATGTGAAAAACAAGCATTCCACTAAAAAATTGTGGCCTACTTCAATCCCAAGAGAAACTGCTATCCACAGTCAAAGGAAAGCATTACAAGGCAGGAAGAGTGTATGCCTAACATGTGTGAGACCATGAGTTTGATTCACAGAATAAAAAAAATAATAATAAGAAATGAAAGAGAAGAAAATACAGGCTGGGTGTGGTGGAGCATGTAGTTAATCAAAGCACTCACAAGGCAAAAGCAGGAGGATTGTTGTGAGTTCAAGGCCACCCTGAGAATACATAGTGAATTCCAGGTCTGCCTGGGCTAGACTGAGACCCTACTTGGAAAAGCAAAAATAAAATAAATAAAATAAATAAATAAATAAATACAAATAAAAAATAAAGAAACATAAAGAAAAAGAAAAAGAAACATAGGAAGCACCTATAAATGTGCTGCCACAGACAGGTGGAACATTCTAGAAGAATGTTGGTTCTCAGACCTTCATTTTATAGCCTCAGTCCCCATAACCCCTAGATTAAAATAGCCTGTGCACAATGTCAAAACCTTTTACACACATATGGGAATGAGGATTTATTATGTGACTTTACTATCTGAATTTTTTGGTAAATGTTAAGATTTTTATGGTTCTATCTTTAATAGCATTAAGGAAACCATGTAATGACAATCAAAGGTCTTGCAGAGAATCAGAAAGAAAAAAAAAAATAGAGCACCAAGCAAAGTGTAGTGGTGCACACCTTTAATCCCAGCATTTATGAAGCAGAGGTAGGAAGGTCACAATGAGTTTGACGCCACCCTGAGACTGCATAGTGAATTCCAGGTCAGCCTGGGCTAGAGTGAGACCCTACTTCGAAATACCAAAAAAAACAAACAAAAAAAAAAAAAAAACTGTTTTTAAAGGGGGAAAGACAGAAAGATAAACAGAAATAAAATATGATGAGTGGAAACAGGAAACAGACTGGAGTGAAGGGATCAGAATTCCAAGTAGAACAACTTTATTGTAAAGAAAGAAGATTTAAAAAAAAAAAAAAGAGGAAAGGACGGATGCAGTAGAGAGTGAGAGAAGGAAAACTGCACAGTAAGCACTTTCCTTAATGTTTGTCTCCACATGTTAATGCAATCTCACATTTGACTAGAGAAGCTTCTGTTTTCAGATGGTGGTCACCTATGGGATGAGTCAAAAGTCACCATACTGCTGATGGGAAGTGACAGAGAGGTGTTCAACACTGAGACATCTCTATCACACCTTCCAAGGCTCAGTGTCCATTACAGAAGAGGTGGCAGGAAGAATATAGAAGCCAAAAGAAGGGTAGGACTCTTTGCAATGCAATCATCCAGACACAAAATGATGTGAATATCCATGACCTCACAGTGCCTGGCACTACCTGCACAAGACCACCTAAGTTCATGGTGGCCCCAAGAACCAAACCACCACATTGCACCCCTGGCCCCCAATAACTGCTAACCGTACAGGATATAAAATGCAATGCATCCATCCAACTTAAATATTCCCCATATGTTTTTTATATATAATCGATCACAATGATATTCAAACATTCCCATAACCCAAGATCTTTTAACTGAGCCATAATGCCAAAAGGAAGAAAAAAAAAAAAACATAATGGCACAGAATAATCATTCACACTGCAAAAGATGGCATTGGGCATAGCAAAGAAATATTCAACTTAAACAAGATCTAGACAGGACAAACATCAAAGTCTGTTGCTCCATGTCCAGCAACTCTAGTCAGTGAAAACTCTCCAAATCTGATAATTACAACCACTGAAACTTCTCTGGAGTTCCAAACCCACCCCTCCATGTAAGCTACTCACAGTACTGAAAATTCATCCAGTGCCAGCAGCTCTCCTTAGCAGCCGTTTTGTCGTCGTGCCATCTCCACTGGGTTTCCACTGCAACACATGGTCCATCCTCATGCCTCCACCATGTCTCCATGCAGGCCTCCAGGAAACCTGCTTCACAGTGCCCTCAGCCATTTCTGAAACACAAAAGTGAGTTTCAAATTCAATGACCCTCCCTTTCCTGCATTTCTTATACCCATAATAGTAGGTTGGGTAACAATTTGTTAATCCAGGGTGGAATAAAATAGACTTTGAAGAACAGGACACTTCTTGAGTATTCTGGGATCTTCAAAAGAGTCTACATTCTTCCTGTTGTCTCAGTGCAGGTCAGCCGGCCCAATCTCAAAGACTATAATCTCTCAGTTGCAGCTGAACAGGCAGCAGTTTCTCCCAGAGATTTCATTTGTACTGTGCCATGTCCCTCTGCTCATACCAGTCCATTTCTACACAATGCAACCCTGAACAACTTCTCTGGGCACTGGCATAACAGCAAGGTTCACATACAAACTGATTCTAGCCCAATGAAGACAAAGTTCCTTCTCACCCTGATAAGCCAAACCTCACAGTCTAGAGATCTTACTGCATTAAGGTCTTTCAACGCTGACCAGGATCTTCCAACAAGCTGTACTTACAGGACTAGAAGGCATCTCTTAGGCCAAGGATTCAAATCCTTCTACATTCCTCTTGAACATCACCTGCAATAGGCCAAAGCCACATAGTCAGGTGACTAGCAGCAACACCATTCTCCGTACCAACTTTACTATTGCAGTCAGGTTCGTATTGCTGACAGAAAACACCTGACCAAGAGCAGCTTGCAGTGGGGAGGGGTGGAAGTGGACTTATTTTGGCTTTTATGCTCAAGGGAAAGCTCCACGATGGCGGGGGAAACAATAGTAGGAGCAATGGGTGGACATCACCCCTGGCCAATGTCCGGTGGACAACAGGAATAGAAGAGTGTGCCAAAAACTGGCAAGGGAGAGCTAGCCATAACACCCATAACCCTGTTCACAACAGTACAATGCCTCCAGGAGGCCTTAATTCCCAAATCTCCATCAGCTGGGAAGCTGGTATTCAAACCTCGTAAGTTTTTGGGGCATACCAGAGTCTCACCACCCCATGAACTCCTGAACCTTATCTCATGAACCACTCAGGAAAAGCAAGCTGACCAACAAGCTGGCTCCAGGCTCTTCCTCCAGCAGGTATCTAGCACACATTGCAGCGGTTATTAGAAGTTGCATCGTTTCTGCTGAGCAAAAATTAAAGGTCTGGTTAAAAAGCCAGGAAGCATTAGAGCTCCCTGGAATTAGCCTCGAAAATAAGGAGCAGAAAATCCACCCCCGGGATCACATGAAACTCTGAGGTACCAATAAATCCCTGTGCTTAAATCAACAGAAACCACAAACTAAGTAGAAACCAGAGGCCTGTCTAACTTTACTCCACACCAGCTCAGGTAGTTGCCCTTTCGCAAGATGGATGAATTGCAAATGAGCAGCTGTCTTCTCTTCAGCAGAAGCACCTGTGCCCAGTTTCCACAGATTTGGAACTGGTGTAAACAGTCAGATTTTAGGAAATCAGTCTCAGATCCCGTACTGTCCAGGTGCTCTGCCCTGTTCACACTCTCTTCTTTTTCTTTTAAAATAGTCTCAGGACCAGACAGAGACATTTTAATGATTATTTAACCCATCAAGACCACCTAAGTCTCACATCTCTAAGCAAAGTGTGAGACTGGATATGGTGGTACCCAGCATGCTGGAAGTAGAGGTAGGAGGATCACTGTGAGGTGCAGAGACTACATACTGAATTCCAGGACAGGCTGGGCTACAGTGAGAACCTACCTCTAAAAAATGAGAGGGCGGGGGAGATAAGTTACCAATTGAGACTCCTGACTGTAAAGCCAAAGGACTCAGGTTCAACTCCCCAAGGCTCCATGTAAGCCAGACGAAGAAGGTGGTGCATTGCAGCTGGATTTAATTCACAGCAGCTGGAGGCCATAATTTGCCCATCGTCTCTCAAAAAAAATATATATATATATACACATACATACATATATCAAAAAAACCAGGAAGAGGTGCTGGAGGAGAGTAAGAGTGCTGCCTGCACAATCACCAGGACCTGAGGCCCATCCCAGCACTAAGATATAAAGCGGTTCATGAGAACACAAGCAGGGCTTGGTGACTCATGCCTTTAAACCCAGCACTCAGGAGGCAGGAGGAGGAGGATCGCTGTGAGTTCTAGGCCACCCTGTGGCTACATGATTAATTCCAGGTGAGCCTGGCGAAGAGCACAACCCTACCTCAAAAACCAAATATTTAAAAAAGCAAACAAACAGATAAGGTGAATGGGGCTAGACAGGTGGCTCAGTGATTAAGGTGCTTCCTTGCAAAGCATAAGTGCCTGGGTTCAGTTCACTCCACAATCAGGGCATGGTGGTTCAACATTTAATTGCAGTGCTCAGGAGGCAGAAGTAGGAGGATTGCCATGAGTTCAAGGCCACCATGTCAATAAATAGTGAATTCCAGGTGAACTTGGGATAGAATGAGCCCCTGCCTTGAGAATCCAGAAAAACAAAAAAAGAAAGAAAAGAAAAAGAAAAGAGAAAGAAAGATGCACAAAGTGGTGCCTGCATCTGACATTCAATGGCAGTGACAAAAGACCTTGGCACATCCATTCTCTCTCACACACTCTCTCTAACCCTCCTCCACTTAAACATGAACAAATAAAATATTTATATAAAACAACATAGAGATGAAAGCTGGAGATTGCCGAGTGGTTAAGGCACTTGGGCTTGGCTCAAAAAATGGATAATGCTGGGGGTGGTGTTGCACACCTTTAATCCCAGCACTTGGGAGGCAAAAGTAGGAGGATTGCTATGAGTTCAAGGCCACCCTTAGACTCCATAGTGAATTCCAGGTCAGCCTAGGCTAGAGTGAGACCCTACCTTGAAAAACTAAGATAAATAAATAAGTAAATAAAAAGATAAGGATGAAATACAATTTTTGCATGTGTATGTGTATTGTGTACATGTGGATGCAGTTGTACGTGTGTGTGTGTGTGTGTGTGTGTGTGCACGTCTGTGTGTGAGCACACATGAGGGTGTGCACAAAACACTTCACTTCAATATAAATACACCATGATCATAATCCTCTCCCACAAACCACCCTTCCCATCCCAAGACCCCCTCGACTGAACCCTTTCTTCTTTCCAATTCAGTCTCTCTTCTATTTTGATGCCATCATGTTTTTCCTCCTATTTTGCAGCTCTTGTGGAAGTAGCATCAGTCACTGTGAGGTCATGAAGGAAGGGACAGTATAAAAATTAAATTTCACTTTTTATAAAAAGTTTATATGGGCTGGAAAAATGGTTTAGCTGTCAAGGCACTTGCCTGTGAAGCCTAAGGACTCAGGTTCAATTTCCCACTACCCACATAAGCCAGGTGTCTAGGTAGCACATGTGTCTGGAGATTGTTTGCAGTGAGTAGAGGCCCTGGCATGCCATCTCTCTCCCTCACTCTCACTTCCTCTTTCTTTCTCTGTCTATCTCAAATAAATAAATAAAATAAATAAATAAAATAAAAATAAAACATTTGAAAAGTCTGGTGTAGTGGTGCACATCTTTAAACCAGCACTTGGGAGACAGATGTAGGAGGATTTCCATGAGTTGGAGGCCACCCTGAGACTACATACTGAATTCCAGGTCAGACTGAGCTAGAGTGAGACCCTGCCTTGTAAAACCAAAAGACAAAACAAAACAAAACAAAACAGAAAGTTTAAAGAAAAAAAAAGAGCCTTAGGACCTCCGGTCAAGATGGCGGCATAGGAACCACGCCTAAGCAGCCTAGGGGAGAAAAAGCCAAAGAAAACCCAGCAAAATACACAAGGGAGGTATATAAGAGATTAATACAGCAGCGGAGAAGTAGGAGATATCCAGAGCCCACACGGGCAGGCCGAAGCAGCTCCGGCAGCGGCAGCTCGGGATCCGGCAGCGGCAGCTCGGGTCCCGGTAGCAGCGACTTGGACTCCGGCAGCGGCACCTCGGGACCCGGTAGCGGCGATTCGGACTCTGGCAGCGGCAGCGGCAGCACGGGCACCGGCAGCTGCATCTCTGGCTCCGGCAGTGGCGACTGGGGATCCAACAGCGGCGGCTCAGACCCCGGCAGCGGAAGCGGCGGTGGAAGCCGGAAGCGGCGGTGGAAGCCGTGACTCCAGCCCCAAAAACACCATCAGCTGCTCCGGTACCGGCCACAGCGGCTTCAGGGCAGCGAATCCAGCAGCGGAGGCTCCAGCGGCTTCAGCGGCAGAGGCGGATCCCGCAGCGGCAGCACCAGCGGATCAGCAGGGGCAGACCCAGCAGCGGCATCTCCAGTGGCGGATCCAGCAGCAGTGGTCCCAGCAGCGGCAGCTCCAGCGGCAGCAGCAGGGATCCAGCATCAGGGGTGCCAATCTGCAGGGCCACAGTTGCCAGGCTTGGTTTGCCCCACAGGAAAAGCCAGTACCCAGTTCCAGAAAGCAGAACAGCGGCCCAACATCCCAGCCAGCAACTTGACTGAGACCAAAAGCATCCAAAGAGGTAACTGGGATTGAACCAGGGAAGGGTCTCACCTGGTCACAAGCTGACTTGGATCCCTCAACAGACCAGAAATCTTAACTTCTTTGTTGATAGAGGATCTGATTTTTATAATACCTAATCTTGCATAAATGCTTGGTGCTGTTCTTGACTGAATGTGTATAGGGTTTAGTTAAATTTTAGAATATACCTGTATTTTATTCCACTCAACCTATTTGAATACTCCCATAGCAGGCAAACTTAACCCCTAGGACCACGTGTCTAGATACTCTGAGAGTGGTAAGAGCCACACCTAACATCTTAATCTCCTACATAGAAGATATACAATATCAGATCAATAGATACAGCAAAGGATACCCAGCTAACTGGAAAATCTAAGCAGTAACTTAATCCAAGATGCAAAAATATATACATTATAACACAAGAAACACCAAAAACCAAGGCAATATAAATCCACCAAAAAGCATCAATGCTTCAGAAATGACCTCTAGTGAAAACGAGTTAGAGAAAATGCCTGAGAAAGATTTCAAAAGAATGATTGTAAATATGTTCAATGAACTCAAAGAAGAAATCAAAGGAATCAGAGAAGATACAGGACACCAATTTAACGAAATAAAGAAATCAATACAAGACATAAATAAGGAAATAGAAATAATGAAGAAAAACCAGTCAGAATTACTAGCAATGAAGAACACAGTTAATGAAATAAAAAACTCTGTAGAAAATCTCACCAGTAGAATGGATGAAGGAGAGGACAGAATATCTAAGCTAGAAGACCAGGTGGCAGATCTAATACAATCCAACAAAGAGAAAGACAAACTAATAGAAAAGTATGAATGGGAATTTCAAGATATTCGGGACACTATGAAAAGATCAAATATAAGAATTCAGGGCATAGTAGAAGGAGAAGAATTTCAATCCAAAGGTATAGTAGGCATCTTCAACAAAATCATAGAAGAAAACTTCCCCCAAATTGGGAAAGAGGTGCCAATGCAGATACAGGAAGCATTTAGAACACCAGCCAGACAAAACCTGGAAAGAACCTCTCCTCGCCATATTATAATCAAACTACCAAACACACAATCCAAAGAAAAAATATTGAAAGCAGTTAGAGAGAAAAATCAAGTTACCTACAAAGGCAAGCCCATCAGGATCACAGCAGATTACGCAACACAAACTTTCAAAGCCAGAAGGGCTTGGAGTGATGTATTCCAAACTCTGAAAGATAACAACTGTCAACCAAGGCTACTTTATCCTGCAAAACTATCCATTCAAATAGATGGAGAAATAAGGACATTCCATGACAAAAGCAGGCTAAAGGAGTATTTGAAGACAAAACCAGCTCTACACAAAATACTTGAAAGAATCCTCCATGCCGAAGAGAAAGAAAAACACACATATAAGGAACCTGGAAAACAACAAACAACACTCAAATACTAGTTAATATAAGAGAGCAAAGGTAGAACCAGAACCACAAAAAAAAAAAAAAAAATGGCAAGCATAAATACACATCTTTCAATAATATCTCTTAATATCAATGGCCTCAATGCTCCAACCAAAAGACATAGATTTGCAGACTGGGTTAAAAAGCAGGACCCTACAATTTGTTGTCTCCAAGAAACTCACCTTTCTACAAAGGATGGACATTATCTTAGGGTGAAAGGTTGGAAAACGGTGTTTCAAGCAAATGGACCCAGAAAGCAAGCAGGGGTTGCTATCCTAATAGCTGACAAGGCAGACTTCACTCCAACATTAGTCAAGAAAGATAAGGAAGGTCACTTTATATTGATTAAGGGCACACTCCAACAGGAGGACATTACAATCCTAAACATATATGCACCTAACATGGGGGCTCCCAAATTCATCAAACAAACACTGTTAGAACTAAGGTCACAGATAACACCAAACACAGTGGTAGTTGGTGACTTTAACACCCCACTCTCATCAATTGACAGGTCATCCCGGGAAAAAATAAACAGAGAGGCATCTGGACTAAACGAGGTCATAGAAGGAATGGACCTAACAGACATATACAGGACATTTCATCCAAATGCTGCAGAATATACATTCTTTTCAGCAGCACATGGATCATTCTCTAAAATAGACCATATATTAGGACACAAAGCAAATCTTAACAAATTCAGGAAAATTGAAATAATTCCTTGCATTCTATCTGACCACAATGGAATCAAACTACAAATCAATAGCAAGAAAGGATATAGAGCATACACAAAATCATGGAAACTAAACAATACATTACTAAATGATGAATGGGTCAATGAAGAAATCAAGAAGGAAATCAAAAAATTTATAGAGTCAAACAATAATGAGAACACAACATACCAAAATCTCTGGGACACAATGAAGGCAGTTCTAAGAGGTAAATTTATAGCTTTAAGTGCCTATATTAAGAAATTAGAAAGGTCGCAAATAAATGACCTAATGTTTCACCTTAAAGCCTTGGAAAAAGAAGAACAAGGCAAACCAAAAATCAGTAGACGGGAAGAAATAATAAAGATTAGGGCAGAAATTAATGAAATAGAAACCAAAAAAAACAATACAAAGAATTAATGAAACAAAGAGCTGGTTCTTTGAAAGGATAAACAAGATTGATAAACCCTTAGCAAATCTGACCAAAAGAAAGAGAGAAGAGACACAAATTAATAAAATTAGAGATGAAAAAGGTAACATCACGACAGATGCCAGAGAAATTCAAAAAATCATAGGGACATATTATAAAAACATATACTCCACAAAGTATGAAAATCTGAAAGAAATGGATGATTTCCTTGATTTATATGACCTACCTAAATTAAATCAAGATGAGATTAATCACTTAAATAGACCTATAACAAGCATGGAGATCCTATCAGTTATCAAAAATCTCCCAACTAAAAAAAGCCCAGGCCCAGATGGATTCACTGCTGAATTTTACCAGACCTTCAGGGAAGAGCTAACACCATTGCTTCTTAAGCTTTTCCATGAAATAGAAAAAGAAGGAATTCTACCAAACTCCTTCTATGAAGCCAGCATCACTCTGATACCAAAACCAGGCAAAGATAGAACAAAAAAGGAAAATTACAGACCAATCTCCCTCATGAACATAGATGCAAAAATTCTCAACAAAATATTGGCAAACAGAATACAAGAATACATTAGAAAGATCATTCACCCTGACCAAGTAGGCTTTATCCCAGAGATGCAGGGATGGTTCAACATACGCAAATCTATAAATGTTATACATTATATAAATGGGTTGAAGGACAAAAATCACATGATCATCTCATTAGATGCAGAGAAAGCATTCGACGAAATCCAACATCCCTTCATGATAAAAGTCCTACAGAGACTGGGAATAGAAGGAACATATCTCAATATAATAAAGGCTATTTATAATAAGCCTACAGCCAACATATTACTAAATGGGGAAAAACTGGATGCTTTTCCACTAAAATCAGGAACAAGACAAGGGTGTCCATTGTCCCCACTTTTATTTAATATAGTTCTGGAAGTCTTAGCCATAGCAATAAGGCAAGAGACATGCATAAAAGGGATACAAATCGGAAAGGAAGAGGTCAAGTTATCATTATTTGCAGATGACATGATTCTATATATAAAGGACCCTAAAGACTCTACTAGCAAACTGTTAGAGCTGATAAAAACCTACAGTCATGTAGCAGGATACAAAATAAATACACAGAAATCAGTAGCCTTCATATATGCTAACAACAAACACACAGAGGATGAGATCAGAGAATCACTCCCATTCACAATTGCATCAAAAAAAATAAAGTACCTTGGAATAAACCTTACTAAGGAAGTAAAGAATCTATACAATGAGAACTTTAAAACACTCAAGCGAGAAATTGCAGAAGACACTAGGAAGTGGAAAAACATCCCTTGTTCCTGGATTGGAAGAATCAATATTGTGAAAATGGCAATCTTACCAAAAGCAATCTACACATTTAACGCAATCCCCATCAAAATTCCAAAGGCATTCTTCACAGAAATAGAAAAAACAATCCAAAAATTCATTTGGAATCACAAAAAACCTCGAATATCTAAAATAATACTGAGCAACAAAAATAAGGCTGGTGGTATCACCATACCTGATTTTAACCTATACTACAGAGCCATAGTAACAAAAACAGCATGGTACTGGCACAAAAGCAGACTCGTAGATCAATGGAACAGAATAGAGGACCCAAATGTAACCCCATGTAGTTATAGCCACCTGATATTTGATAAAAATGCCAAAAATATTCATTGGAGAAAAGACAGCCTCTTCAGCAAATGGTGTTGGGAAAAGTGGATATATATCTGTAGAAGGATGAAAATAGATTCTTCTCTTTCTCCGTGCACAAGAATTAAGTCCAAATGGATTAAGGACCTTAACATCAGACCTGAAACTCTGAAACTGCTAGAGGAAAAAGTAGGGGAAACCCTTCAACATATTGGTCTTGGCAAAGACTTTCTGAATACAACCCCAATTGCTCAGGCAATAAAACCACAGATTAACCACTGGGACCTCATGAAAATACAAAGATTTTGCACTGCAAAGGACACGGTGAAGAAAGCAAAGAGGCAACCTACAGAATGGGAAAAAATCTTCACCAGCTATATATCTGATAAAGGATTAATATCTAAGATATACAAAGAACTCAAGAAGTTAAATAATAAGGAATCAAACAAACCAATCAAAAAATGGGAAATGGAGCTAAATAGAGAATTCTCAAAGGAAGAAATACGAATGGCATATACGCATCTAAAAAAATGTTCTACATCCCTAGTCATCAGGGAAATGCAGATTAAGACTACATTGAGATTCCATCTCACTCCTGTCACATTGGCTACCATCATGAAAACAAATGATCATAAATGTTGGCGGGGATGCGGAAAAAGAGGAACCCTTCTACATTGTTGGTGGGAATGCAATCTGGTCCAGCCATTGTGGAAGTCAGTGTGGAGGTTCCTAAAACAGCTAAAGATTGATCTACCATATGACCCAGCTATAGCTCTCCTAGGCATATATCCTAAGGACTCATCTCATTACCTTAGAGATACTTGCTCAACCATGTTTATTGCTGCTCAATTTATAATAGCTGGGAAATGGAACCAGCCTAGATGTCCCTCAACTGATGAGTGGATAATGAAGATATGGCACATTTATACAATGGAGTTTTACTCAGCAGTAAAGAGAAATGAAGTTATGAAATTTGCAGAAAAGTGGATGGATCTGGAAAGAATTATACTAAGTGAGGTAACCCAGGCCCAGAAAGCCAAGCGCCACATGTTCTCCCTCATATGTGGATCTTAGCTAGAGATGATTGGGCTTATGTGTGAGAAGGAAAAAACTCAGTAGCAGAGGCCAGTAAGTTAAAAAAGGAGATAGAAAGGGAAGAGAAAGAAAGGGAGGAGGGCTTTTATTAGGTTGGTATTGTATATATGTAAGTAGAAAGATTGAGATGGGGAGGGGATATGATGGAGAATGGAATTTCAAAGGGGAAAGGGGGGAGGGTGATACCATGGGATTTTTTTTGTTATCATGGAAAATATTAATAAAAATGGAGAAAAAAAAATCCTGGGCTGGAGAGACAGCTCAGCGGTTAAGGCGCTTGCCTAGGTTGGATTCTCCAGTAGCCATGTAAGCCAGATGCAGATGGTGGCACCTGCATCTGGAGTTCATTTGCAGTAGCTGGAAGGCCTGGCACACTATTCTCTGTCTCTCCCTTTTTATTTGTCTCAAAAGTCAGTTTTGTATTCAGCAAATACAGTCAGTTTGGTACCATTATTAGGCTCATCCATGACCTACCTCCTCCCCTTGGTCCCTCCTTGTTGAGGTATATGAGTCATGTATTATGGAGTTAGCCCACAATTATGGGTAAGCTAAATGTCTCTGCATATCATGATCCAACATGTGGCTCTGACATTCTTTGCACCCCCTCTTCCGCAAAATTTCCCTGAGCCATGTTGGGTTCATTTTGATCTGCTTCAGTGATGAGGTGTTGGGGGCCTCTGTGGCTCTGGCTCTCTGATTTGGTACGAGTTGATTTTTCTCTGTGTTGATCTCCTTCCCCCTTGTGCTGTTATCCAGTTCATCAAGAAAACAGCCCCCTTGCTTGTTTCTCCAATTTTTCTTAGTTCCAGCCGGGGCCCTTTTGAGGTATGATGGTGTGGCTCTCTCCTTCGGATCTACATCTATCTGAAAAAGAGAAGCAGATTCTCCAACGGAGAGTAAGTTAGCACCAGGACAAATGAGATAACCCTTACTTTTTTTTTTTAATAGAGAATTAAAACGTGTAGGCCCTCTTGTAGCCCACAATTGATGGTAGCTTGATATTTGAGAGTGGGCTTATGTTTGGATATGGTTGTGACTTGTTTCCCAGGTCCAACTATGGTTCCCATACCAGTGAGGGGATCAGTTAGCCAAATTGAGAGCATTTGGTTCCCCACCATGGCTGTGTGCCACCACTGCACTTGTGTGGGCATCATACCAAGTTATTTGCTGCTAAGTAGGTTAGACCATGCGTTGCTTTGACAGATATTGGTCATTTCCCCCAGTTGCCCATGTAGCACCTTCTGGCACTAGACGCGCTGACTGTCTGGGGACTGACTCTCTTCCAACTTCCAGCCATGCCATTCTAATTTGCATGTGTGATTAACAATAAAAAAATTTTAAAAAATCCACCTCAGCGATAAGCAGCCCGTAGCAGTGTGAGTCAGTGGGGTGTGAATTCAATGTATGATGCAATGTTACCAAGTCCATTCCCAGGTGGGGACAGAAGCCTGGTTCTAGTCCCTCCATGATGATTTTGACCTGAGCCAGACAGAATTGTACAGCCCCTCACCACATGCAAGGAGGACCTGGTCCATAGGAAAAAAAGGTTTCAGAGGCTTCCTTAAATCATGGTAAACTGCAGATTTAGAACATACCTGAACCTGGAGTGCAGCCTACTGCTCAAATGGTGATGCACAAGCTGCACGCTGTAAACCTGGATTTCAAAAACAGTCAAGTGCTCAGAGCAGAAAGACCTCCAGGCTTCCAGAAGGAAGTGGCCTCTTTGAATTTCTGCAGAAACAGCATTGGAGTTGCAGGGACAGGAGGATTTCTGAGACTTGCCAGCAAGCTAGTCTGACTATACATTTTGTTTTGTTTTGTTTGATTTTTTTTTTTTTTTTTTGAGTTTCGGTCTCTAGCTTAGGCTGACCTAGAATTCACTATGTAGTGTTAGTGGGGACAAGAATTCTTATCAAACGTCCTACCTATGACTCCATGTTTTGGGATTAAGGACGTGTGCCAGAACATCCAGCTTTGATTTGATTTTTGGAGGTAGGGTCTCACTTTATTCCAGGCTGGTCTGGAATTCATTATGCAGTCTAAAGGTCACCTGGAAGTCATAGAAATTCTCCTACCTCTGCCTTCCAAGTGCTCGGATTAAAGATGTGTGCAACCATGCCTGGATAGTCTAGCTAAATTGGTGATCTCCAGGTTCAGTGCGACCCTATCTCAAAAAATTATGGAGGAGAGCAACTGTGGAAGATCATTGCCAACTACTTTCCCCCACACACATGTGCATACACATGCACCTGCACATATACAAGCACATGTATACATGCATGCACACATACCCCATATACATATGCAGAAAAAAAAAACAACTTTCGAATGGCTACCTTTCTTTATGCTATTTTGCCCAATAGTTTTTTAAGTGTCATTTATTTATTCATCATTCATTTTCAAGAAAATAGACATAGAGGGAAGAGAAGCAGAGAGAGAATGGGTGCTCCAGAGCCTCCAGACACTGTGCCACTTTGTTCATCTGGCTGTACATGGGTACTAGAGAATGAAACCGGGATTGCTAGGCTTTGCAGGGAAGAGACTTAAACACTGAGCCATCCCTCCAGCCCTGCTATCACTTTTTTAAAAAATAATGGTCCGTTGTTAGTCT
Organism: Dipus sagitta; assembly: GCA_036346955.1. NCBI lineage: Eukaryota > Metazoa > Chordata > Mammalia > Rodentia > Dipodidae > Dipus > Dipus sagitta. Next base: position 29,020,596 of record CM070791.1, read on the forward strand.
TTGCTCAAAAATGATAATAGGGCTGGAGAGATGGCTTAGTGGTTAAGTATTTGCCTGTGAAGCCTGAGGAACGCAATTTGAGTTAAGCTTCCCCAGTACCTATGTAAGCTAGATGAACAAGGTGATACATGCATCTCGAGTTGGTTTGCAGTGGCTGGAGGCCCTGATGCAACCATTCTCTCTTTCTCTGTCTCTCTGTAGCTTTCAAATAATAAACAAAACATAATTATTTGAAATAGTAATATACCACTCAGACTTGTTAGCTCATAATTTAGATTCTTACAGCAATTATCTGAGTATATTTCCTTCCAGTGTTTTTTCCTTCATCTATGGTTGTGTGATGCCGAAACTGAGCAGTTTCTCACCTCACCCCACTACCCCATTTCCCACCATGGCTGTCACTCTGGTACGTACCAATAACCTTGGAAGCATCAAGAGTCCAAACCTGCTTTGTAGGAAGCATAGAGCCTGTGAGTTGTTTCTGGGTGTGAAACATATCACTTCTACATAGAGAAACCAGAAAGCCAAGTGCCTCCTCCACTCCTCTCCGGCCCTACTGGTCAACTCAGAAAGCTCATTTTCCAAACAGCACAGCTAAAGGATGAAGGAATATACCTGAGATACGTCAGAATTATACAAGTGGAAAGTACAACCCGGGGAAGGCTTGCGCCACCTAGCGGCCTTGTGTGACCTAGCGCTTGCCTCATCTCTTTGTGTCTGGCTTACATTGGACCTAGAGTTTCACACATGGGCCCGCAGGCTTTCCATGCAAACACCTTAACCACCCAACCATCTCTCCAAACCCTTAATTGGCTTATCCATGTGCTCTAGTTTTGAAATTCTCTTCCTCATAAGGGTAATGTTTCCAAAGACATAGAATTACATTAGCAGATCAATGAAATGGTGCTGAGTCAAGCAGAGGAAAGAAGAATGACAGGGAGGGATGGATAGAGGGCTTAGCAATTGATGGTGCTTCCTTGCAAAGGCTGATGGCCTGAGGTTTCCTAGTACTCACGTAAAGCCAGATGCACAAAGTGGCACATGCATCTAGAATACTCTCTCTCTTATTTTCTGTCCATGTACCTCTCTTTCTTTCTGTCCATTTCAAAGAAATAAGTATATTTATTTTTTATTTTTGCCAGGCCAGAAATGAGGATGCAGATGTAGAAGGACCTCTGTGAGTCTGAGGCCAGCCTGAGACTACATAGTAAATTCCAAGTCCACCTGGACTACAGTGAGACTGTACCTCTAAACTAAAACAAATTGAAAATAAAATTATATATATATATATATATATAATATATATATATATATATACACACACACACACACACACACACACACACATATATATATATATATATATATATATATATATATATATGTAGTACAAAAGGCTGGTCAATTTGCTTAGTGGTTAAGGCATTTACCTCTCAAGCCAAAAGACCAAGGTTCGATTCCCGAGGAGAAAGATTGACAAGATGGTGCACATGTCTGGTGATTGTCTGCAGTGGCTGGAGGCCATTGGGCCCCCATTCTCTCTCTCTCTCTCTCTCCTTTTTTTCCATCAAATAAAAAAGAAATAAAAATAAAATATTTAATAAAAAAGAAAGAAAAAAATTAGCCAGGCCAGTGGTGGTGGTATGTCCCTTTAATCCAACACTCTGCAGACAAAGGTAGGAAGATCACTGTGAGTTAGTGCTTAACCTGAGACTACAGAGCTTATTCTGGTCAGCCTATGCTAGAGTGAAACCCTACCTCAAAAAAATTTCAAAATGAATGAATGAATGAAAAAGAAAAGAAAAAAAAAGAAAACTTAGATAGTGGCTGCAGAGAAGGGCTATGTGGTTAAATGTACTTGCTTGCAAAGTCTGAATGCCTGGGTTCAATTCTCTTGTACCCACATGAAGCCAGATGCACAAAACGGTGCATGTGTCGAGAGGAGAACAAAAAAAGAAAATTTTGCTTGAAAATGCTAGAATGAGGGCTTGGGAGAAGGCTCAGTTGGTGAAGGTATTTGCTTGCCAAGCCTGTTGGCCCAGTTTATTTCACCAATATGAACCTGAAACCACAACCAAGTATCCATGTTAGGCCAGGTGCTTATGCGTGCATGCATCTGGAGTTGTTAGCAGTGGCAAGACTTTCTGGCTACCAATTCTCTCTCTGAGTCTCTTTGTTTTGCTCTGTCTCTGTCTCCCCTGTATAAATAATTACACACATTTTTTTAAAGAAAGAAAAAAATAGACATGCATCCTGGCACATGTCTTTAATCCCAGCTTTTAAGAGGTGAAAGCAGGAGAATTGTGAGTTCAAGGGCAATCTGAGAGTATATAGTAAATTCCAGATCATCCTGGGATGGAATGAGTCCCTGCCACGAAAACGAACAAACAAAGAAAAGACAGAAAATGCCATAATAAAACTAATACTTAGCTGAGTGGGGAGGTGCATGCCTTTAATTCTAGCCCTCGACTGGCAGAGGTAGTAGGGTCACCATGAGTTTGAGGCCACCCTGAAAATACAGAGTGAATTCCCTGTCAGCCTGGATCACAATGAGACCCTACATTGAAAAGCAAAAATAAAATAAAATAGTAAAACCTAATACTTTGAGCTAAATGAAAGTAAAGAAAAAAAGAAAGAAAGAAAGAAAGAAAGAAAGAAAGAAAGAAAGAAAGAAAGAAAGAAAGGAAGGAAGGAAGGAAAAAAAAAAAACACTGTCACTGGTCAGGTTACTATCCACTGTCGTGTTAGAACACTGTGAATTCTATTTTGCTTTGAGTCCAAAACAAATAGAGGTGATCCAGGTTCAGTGAGAAACTCTGCTTCAGGGAAATATGGTAGAAAAGTGATCAAAGGGGACACCACATATGTGTCTACATACATACACCACACAACACATAGTATTTACACACAGGGAAAAAAACTTTGCAGACATATAAACCCCACGGTGATTGTAAGATACATTTCTGGCATCATTTCTCTTTCTTTAAAACAAGTATCAAATGTTGGAAAGATTTATCTAATTTTAAACAGTTGTCAGGGTAATTGAATGCCAAAGATATATGAGTTTTTATTTAAGACAGAGCGACTCAGAGAGAGAAATGGCTCAGCAGTTAAGGCACTTATTGCAAAGGCTTATGACCCAGGTTCTATTCCCCTGTACACATATAAATAAAAATTCACAAAATGGTGCACGTATCTGGAGTTTGTTTGCAGCTGATAGAGGCCCTGGAGTGCCCATTACCTTTCTTTCTTTTCTCTGTCTCTCTCTGCTTGTAACTAAATTAACTTTTCAGAGAGAGAGAGAGAGGGAGAGAGCGGGAGCGAGCGCAATAGGTTTACTGTTAGTTCAAACAAACTTCAGATGTATGTACCTCCTTGTGCATCTGCATCTAGAATGGAACTAAGGATTTAAGCACCATTAACTGCTGAGCCATCTCTCCAGCCTCAAAATATAAATATGTATGTGTGTGTGCGTGTGTGTTTGTGTGTTCGATATTTAAGGGTTTTTTGTTGTTTTATTTTTGTTGCTATGTTTCTTTTTGGATTTTTTGAGTGTTTTTTTGAGGCAGGGTCTCCTTATAACCAAGGCTGACCTAGAATTCACTATGTAGTCTCAGGGTGGCTTCAAACTCACAGTAATCCTCCAACATCGGCATCCCAACTTCTGGTAATAATGGCATGCACCACCATGCCTACTCAAAAGAAATATTTTAATACTAACAAGGTTATCATCACCAACAATTATATCCAGCTTCCTTTGTGCTTTCCATTTTCTGGAAATAATATTTCAGTGCAGGCAGACCCAGTTCAGTATATGAAAGCCCATGTTCCTTGGCTGCCCTTTGTCTGATCAAGCTCCAATCTCAAAGCTGGGAGAGCCACCCTCTAGTGGGGCAAAGCCTTTGATGTTGTTTCATTGTCTTGTGCAGCTTCTAAGGGCTCCTGAAACACAAGCCTGGCAGAGGTCTCACAGAGTGGACCTGGAGAGCTTAGCTGGGAGGCACTGTTGGCTGTAGGGTTGCATTTGAGGGGAGGGGAAGCTCTCCATTATATCATTTTAAACCTTCCATTTCTACTCTACTGTTTTCCTTTCCAAACCATCCATTATAGTTTGAATGTGAAATATGCCATCATAGACTCATACTTCCTCACTTGCAATGCTTTTAAAAACTATTTTATTTATTTACTTATTTATTTCATGGAGAGAATGAGCACAAGAGAGAGAGAGAGAGAGACGATGGGTGTACCAGGGCCTCCAGGCACTGCAAAAAACTCCAGACTTAAGCACCATTCTGTGCATCTGGCTTACAGGAGACCTGCAGAATTGACCCTTGGTCCTCTGGCTTTGCAGGCAAGTGCCTTAACCACTAAGCCATCTCTCTAGCCTTTACATTGCTTTTTGACAGGAATTGATTCACAGGAAGAAGGAACATACCCATCACAAAGCTACCGTCAATCACCTTCTTGTTGTTCTTCTCCTATGATGAAAATCAGGTAGAAACAACTTAAAGAGGAAAGAATGGTGGTGGAGGGATGGTGGAGGGGAAAGTCATTTGCCTACAAAGCCAAAGGATCCAGGTTCGATTCCCAGGACCCATGTTAGCCAGAAACACAAGGGGGCACAAGCATCTCAAGATTGTTTCCAGTGCCTAGGGTCCCTGGCATGCCCATTCTCTCTCTCTCTCTCTCTCTCCCTATTATCTGCCTCTCCCTGTTAAATAAATATTTGAAAATTACATATATAAAGAGAACAGACTGATCTGAGCCCCTTTTAGTGGATTCACTCCATTGTCACAGCCTCCTGCAACCACCTGGGAAGGCTACACTGGTTGTAAAGATATGTGGCAGAACTGACCTGCTCACCTCATAGCAGACAGAAAGTAGAGAGACAACAACAGGAACAAGGTACTCCCAAGCCAGCTTCCTGTGACTACCTCCTTCAGCCAGTCTCCAGCTCCTGCAGACCCACCAGCAGGATTCTGAGTTGAGAGACTTAATAACAAACACCGGAGGCTATGAGAGACATTTTACACTCAAACCACTGCAGCATTATGACTGTTAACACAGGCAAGTGTATAGCTGTTCCTAGCCAGCTTGGGTTAGAAGAGGATATC
>CM070791.1:29033531-29109209 GCA_036346955.1 Dipus sagitta
GCATTGGTACAGCAAGGCCTCTTGCCACTGAAAATGAATGCCAGATGCATGTGCCACCATGTGCATCTCACTTACTTGGGATCTAGCATATTGAACCTCAGTCCTTAGGCTTAACAGGCACACACACACACACACACACACACACACACACACACACACACTATCGCATGCGCATGCACACAATACCCATACACATGCAAAAATTGTATTTAATCCTTACCTTTTTTTTTTGAGCCAAACCCAACAGACTGGCCTTTTATATATTTTATTTTATTTTTCTCTTTATTGAGATAGAGAGAAGGAGAATAGGCATGCCAGGGCCTCCAGGCATTGTAGTTGAACTCCAGATGCGTTTGCCATCTTGTGTACATGTGAGACCTTGAACATGCCTCGTGCAATTATTATGTAGGTACAGGGTTGTTGAACATGGGACTTTAGGCTTCACAGGCAAGTGCCTTAACAACTAAGCAATCTCTCCAGCCTTCATCTTTATTTTATGAATTTTCTGTGAAAGCATAGAGATTGAGCCATGTTGGGGAAGAGAGAGTGTGACAGAGAGGATGGATGTGCCAGGGTCTCTTGCCCCTGCCACTGAATGTCAGATGCATGCACCACTTTGTGCATCTCTCTTTCTCTTGCTTTTTTTTTTTTCTTCTTTTCTTTTTCTTTTTGTTTGTTTCTTGAGGCAGGGTCTCACTGTAGCCCAAGCTGACCAGGAATTCAGTATTTATCCTCAGGGTGGCCTTGAACTCATGGTGATCCTCCTACTTCTGCCTCTTGAGTGCTGGAATTAAAGGTGTACTCCACCATGCCCTGATTGTGGAGGGAACTAAACCAACCTAGGCTGTTATGCTTTGCAAGAAAGCACCTTAGTCACTGAACCAACTATCCAGCCCCATTCACTCTACCTTTTTTTTTTTTTTTTTGAGGTAAAGTTGCTCTTTGGGCCAGGCTGACCTGGAATTAACTATGTAGCCTCAGGGTGTCCTTTAACTCAAGTAGATTCTCCTTCTACTGCCTCCCAAAATGCTGGGATTAAAGGCCAGTGCGACCATATCCAGCTTGTGTTCTCATGAACTGCTTTTAAAATTAGTGCTGGGATGGGACTCACGTCCTGGAGATTGTGGAGCCAGCACTATTACTCTCACCCAGCCTCTCTTCTGCTTTTATTATATATATATATATATATATATATATATATATATTTGAGAGAGAGGCAGATAGTGAGAGACAGAGAGGATGGGTAAACCAGGACCTCCAGCCACTGTAAATGAACTCCAGATGCAATACACCACCTTCTTCATCTGGCTTACATGGGGCCTGGGGGATTCGAACGTGGCTCCTTTGGCTTTGTAGGCAGGAGCCTAAATTGCAAGGTATTTCTCCAGTGCTCTGTTTTTTGTTTTGTTTTGTTTGTTTGTTTGTTTGTTCGTTTTTTTGTTTTTGTTTTTTGGTTTGTTTTTTTTTTGTTTGTTTGTTTTCTTGAGATAGGATCTCGCTCTAGCCAAGGCTGTTCTGGTATTTACTATGTAGTCTCTGAGTGTCCTCCACCTCACAGTGATCCTCCTACCTCTACCTGATGCATGCTAGGTGCTACGATGCCAAGCCTCATACTTTGCTTACATGTGATACTTAGGAGGTCTTCATTGGTGAAATAATCATTGAATTGTCTTTGTTTGGTCTTTAGACTATTTTAAGAGAAAAAGAATACAGTGTGAACAGGGCATGGCACATGAACTGTAGAGGATATGAGGACTGATTTCCTTAAATTCAGGCTTTACACCAGTTCCAAATCTGTGTAAACTGGGCACAGGTGCTTCCACTGAAGAGAAGGCAGATGTTCACTTGCAGTTCAAAGCTCCCTCCATCTTGCCAAAGTGCTACTTTTCTGAGCTGATTTGGAGTAAAGTTAGGCAGGCCTCTGATTTCTGACTACTTTTTGGTTTCTGTTGATTTAGTCACAGGGTTTTACTGTTACCTCTCAGTTTCATATGATCCAGGATGTTGACTTTCTGTTCCTTATTTTCACGGACCATTCCAGGGAGCTCTAAGACTTCCCAGCTTTTTAGCAAGATCTTTACTCTATGCAACTGATAATAACTGCTGGAAGGTGTGGTAGATGCCTGCTGGATGCAGAGCCTGGAGCCAGCCTGTTGGTCATCTTGCTTTCCCTGAGTAGATCATGAGATGAGATTCAGGAGGTCATGGGGTGGTTTGATTCCAGTGTGCCCCACAAACTTAAGTGTTCTGAATACCAGCTTCCCACCTGATGGATATTTGGGAATTAATACCTCTTGGAGGCAGTGTACTGTTATGGACGGTCTCATGAGTGTTACAGCCAGCTTAACCTTGCCAGTGTTTTACACACTCCCCTGTCCCTGTTGTCCACTGGACATTGTCCAGGTGGTGATGTCCTTCCACTGCTCATGCTGTTGTGTCCTCTGCCATCATAGAACTTGCCCTTGAGTCTGTAAGCAAAAATAACCCCCCTTCCATCCCCACCCCCCAACCTGCTCTTAGTAAGGTGTATTCCGCCAGCAATATGAACCTGACTGCAACAGTAAAGTTGGTACCAAGAATGATGTTGCTGCTACTCACTTGTGTGGCTTTGGCCTTTTGGAGCAGATGTTCAAGAGGAATGTGGGAGGATTTGAAACCTTGTCCTAAAAGATGCCTTGCAGTGCTGTAAGTACAGCTTGATGGACTGTCCTGCTTAGAGTTGAAAAACCTGAATGCAGTAAGAACCATGGACTGTGAAGTTTGGTTTATGAGGGTGAGAACGAGCTTTGTCTGGACTAGGCTAGAATCAGTTTGCATGTGAAGCTTGCTGTTATTCCAGTGCCCTGTGAAGTTCTGCAGGTTTGCATTGTGTAGAAATGGACTGGTGTGAGCAGAGCAATGTGGTAGAGAAGAAATGAAATTTTTGGGTGAAACTGCTGTCTGTTCATTTGTAACCTAGAGACTACAACCTTTGAGATTGGGCCTGCTGACCTTCAATGAGACAACAGGAAGAATGTAGACTCTTTTGAAGGGGTCTGAGTGCTCAATTAGTGTCTGGTTTTTCAAAGTTTGCTGTATTCCCACCTGGATTAACATATTGGTACCCAACCTGGTATTATGGGTATATGAAATTCAGGAAAGAGGGGTCATTGTATTTGCAACTCGCTCTTGTGTATTAGAAATGGCCATGGGCAGTGTGAAGCAGGTTTGCATGGAGATGCGATGGAGGCATGAGGATGGACCATGGATTGCAGTAGAGACCCAGTGGGGATGCCAGGACGACAAAATGGCTGCTATGGAGAGCTGTCAGCACTGGATGATGTTTTTCAGTACTGTTAGTAGCTTACATGAAGAGGTGGAATTGGATCTTCAGAGATGTGTCAGTGGTTATAATTATCAGATTTGGAGATTTTCCCTGGCTCCAATTTTTGTAAATCGAGCTAGAGAGTTTGATGTTTGTCCTCTTTAAATCTTTTTTGGTTGAATATTTCCTTGCTATTTCCAATGCCATCTTTTTCAGTGTGAATGTTTATTGTCTGCCATCATGTTTCCTTTTTTCTGTTTTTTTTTCTTTTGGTATTATGACTCAGATAAAAGATCTTGGAATATGGGAATGTTTGTATATCATTGTGATTTATTAAAAAAATACTATGAGAACTCATAAAGTTGGATGGATGCATTGTATTTTTTATCATGTATGGTTATCAGTTTTTGGGGGTCAGGGGTGTAATGTGGTGTGTGATTCAGGTGGCTCCCATGAACTTAGGTGTTCTGAATGCTGGGTCTCCACCTGATGACAATTTGGACATTAAAGCCTCCTGAAGGCTGTGTATTGTTGGGGGAGGGATTATTGATATTATAAGCAGCTTATAGATTATTGATATTATAAGCAGCTTCCTCTTGCCAGGGCCAAGCAGGTTGATCTGAATTCCCGACTCAGGAGTGGACCAAGCAGAGTAGTTGGAATTAGAGGGGTGGGAGGGGCAGAGTGGAGCATTTCTAAAGTAGGGGCAGTTAGGGGTGTGGTGGAGTGAAATTGGGGTTGGGGCTGAGGATGGATCTGAAGACACTCAGGTGGCGGGAAATCTATGACCTCGTGGGAGGACAGTGGTGGTGGATCCCAGAAATCACCTGTGCCTGGGTAGGGGGCAGTTGTTACTACTGGCCTGGGTCTCCATGTCTACAGTTACTGCAAGAGTAACCTGATGCTGGGACTCCAGTTAGGAAGGCCACTTGGGGTGATTGAGGACAGGAGGGATACCAGAGAGCCTGGGAATCAGCATATTCACTCATTTTGCCCCTGCACATGTGTGTGTGTCTGTGTATGAGTGTGCTAGGGGCTATTGATGCTGCAAATGAACACTAGAAGATTGTTTCACTTTTTTTTTTTTTCAAAGTATTGTCTCACTCTGGATGTGGCTGATCTGAAATTCACTATGGAATCTCAGGGTGGCCTCAAACTCACAGCAGTCCTCCTACCAGTGCCTCCATAGTCCTGGGATTAAAAGCATGATTTACCATGCCTGTCCTTTGCTCCAATTTTTTCCAAATATTTTATTAACAAATTCCATGATTATAGACAATATTCCATGGTAAAAACCCACCCTCCCCCACTTTCCCCTTTGAATCTCCATTCTCCATCATATTCCCTCCTCTTCTCAATCCGTCTCTCTTTTTTTTTTTTTTTTCATTGATTCCTATTGTCATGGTCTTGTGTAGGTAGTGTCAGGCACTGCGTGGTCATGGGTATAGAGGGATTTTGTGTCTAGAGGAGCACGTTGTAAGGATTCTTACCCTTCCTTAGGCTCCTACATTGTTGCCACCACCTCTTCCGCAATGCAACCTGGGCTAAGGTAGATGGGATAGAGATATTGCAGTGCTGAGCATTCCTGTCACTTCTTCCCAGCACCATGAGGCCTTCTGAGTCATCCCAAGGTCAATGCCATCTGAAAAGAGAAGGTTCTTTACCAAAAATGAGAGTAGTATTAATATATATGTATGAGCGTTCAGAGAAGAGCTTACTAGGCAGTTTGATGAGCATAGTATATACATTTAGCCAGACAGCAGCAGAAATTACATCCCTAGGGCTCATGACTTCCCCTGTTTTAGGTTTTCAGTATCAGAGATATATTCCCTACCATGGATCAGGCCTCTAGTGCAATTAGAGGGAAGTTGGTTTACCATGACAGACATGCCATTACTGCACCTGTTGGCTCATTTGGCCTGGCTTTCTAAATGTAAGGCTTGCAGTGCCCACTGTTGCTTTTTCCAATTTTTAATAAGGCCTATGTGACTCAGGTTTGGGTATTGAACTCAGGCTGGCAGGCTTTACAAGAAAGCACCCTTAGCCACTGAGGCATATTCCCAGTCTCTTAAATGTGGATCCCAGGCTGGTCTCAAACTACTGGTCTGCCTGCTCCTGCTCCTTTAGCAATTCTGATCAGTGTGTGTCATCACAACTGATACTTCCACTTTTTGATATTTACTCAATTACAATCAGTTATAACAGAGGGATAGAGATAGAGAGAGAGAGAGAGAGAGAGAGAGAAGAGAGAAAGCAAGAAAGCAAGAAAGAAACCAAGAAACAATGAAAGAAACAAAGAGAAAGAGAGAGCTTTGCTGGGCCACTGAAGACAAACTCAACAAGCATGTGCCATTTGTGCATCTGAATTTACATGGGTACTGGGAATCAAACCTGTGTCTGTAGGCTTTGAAGGCAATCATATTAACCATAGAGGCATCTATCCAGTCCCCTTCCACTTACAAGGATAACTTCATGTTAGTTAGAATGAAGACAAGTTTGTTTTTTTAATCGTCATGTGCGTATGTGTTGTATATGTGTGTGGCAGCAGGTCCTGTCATGCCACAGCATAAGTATGGAGGTCAGAGAGCACCCTTGGTTGGCCCTTCTCTTCCACTTTGTTGTAGGGTCTGTCTCTCGTTTCTCCCTACGGTGAATGACAGGATAACTGGCCTGCAATTTTGAGGATTAGCCTCTCTCATTATACCACTTCATAATAGGCATGCTTGAATTGTAGATGTTCACCACTCTCACCAGGTTTATGTGGGTTCTTCTTGTACAACAAGTACATTTACCCATTTAGTCTTCTCCCCAGCTCAGATATATGGCATTACTGTTGCTGTTTTTCCAGGCTGGGTCTTGATGTAGCCTAGGCTGACGTGGAATTCACTGGGTATTCTCATGTTGCAACAAACTAAGTGCAATCCTATTTCTCGGCCTCCTGTGTGTTGGGAATAAAATCTTGTGTCACCATGCCTGGTCAGATATGTTATTTTATTTATTTATTTATTTTTGTTTTTGGCTATTCAAGGTATGGTCTCACTGTAGCTGAGTCTGACCTGGAATTCACTATGGATATTCAGGGTGACCTTGAACGCATGGTGATCCTCCTTCCTCTGCGTCCTGAGTGCTAGGATTAAAAGCATGTGCCACAATGCCTGCTGGATATGTAATATTTAAAAATATTTTTTATTGATTGGGGAGAGAGTGAGAAATAGTTATAGAGAGATAGACAAAACACTTCCAGCCACTGCAAATGAAGTCCAGAAGCAAATGCCACCTTGTGCCTCTGGATGCGTGGGTCATGGTGAATCAAATGTGCACCTTTGGCAAGCACCTTAAGCACTGAGCCATTTCTCCAACCCTTAACATTTATTTTATTGAAAATTACATCTATGCCTAGATCATATTTATGTCCCCAATGCCTTCACTTGTCCCCTCTGGCAGAATCCTTTCTCTTTCTGAATTAATCTCTTTCTACTTCCTTTTGTAAGTTTTTATTTTGTAATTTTATTTACTTATGTATGAGAGAGAGGGGAGGAAAAGGGAGGCAGATCTATAGAGAGTGAATGGGCCTGCCAGGACCTCCAGCCTCTGAGAATAATCTCCGGATGCAAGCAACATCTTATGCATTTGGCTTATGTAAGTCCTGAGGAATGATACCTAGGCCCTTTGGCTCTGCAGGCAAGCACTTCTCGGCGAAGCAACCTCTTCAGCTGTCCTACTTTCATGTCATTTAAAGTTTTGTGACCCACTGACTTAAATTAGGGTTGCATATCTCAGCATAAATGTGGGATTTTTTTTATTTTTTTAAAGTAAACCTTATTTACTCATTAATTTTATGTAAGAGAGAGAAAGAGGGAGCTAGAAGGAGAGGAGAGAGGGTGGATGGGTCCACCATGGCCTACAGCCACAGAAAATGAACTCCAGATGTACGTGTCTCTTGCACATCCGGCTGACATGGGTCCTAGAGGCCTTGGGTCCATGGGCTTTACAGGCATGCATATTAAACACTAAGCTATCTCTCCAGGCCAATTTTTCACAAACTGGAGTAAAAGCAACATATCAGTGATACACCACTGAAGAATGTGACTCTTGCCTCCTCATAGATTATCGAATTCCCTCTTGCTGTGAAAAAAATACCTGAAAAAATCAGTTCAATGAAAGAAGGGGCTATCTCAGCAGGTCACAGTCACTCTTACAGAGGAAGCATAACAGAGTGTTGAATGCTGGTGCTCAGCAACGTTTATCCTTTTCCTTCTCCGTATAAGGCCAGCCCTAAGGGATGATACCACCCATTTATGAGGTTGATCCTCCCAGCTCAGCCTAATCTGGAAACCCCTCACAGACATTCCCAGAGACTTGTTTCCAATGTGATTCTAAATATGATGAAAATTCTAAATATGATGTTTACCATAACCGTATTGAGCAAAAGTAATGGCATGCACCTTTATTCTCAGCATTGATTGACAAGGAAGATGTGCACATATATGAGTTGAAAGGTAGCTGAATATTTTATAGTGAGTTCCTAGTCACCCTGTGTTAGAGTGAGATGCTACCATGAAAAACACAAAATGGGGACTTGAATCAGTCTCTCTTTTATTTTGATGCCATGATCTTTTCCTCCTCTTATGATAGTAATTATTAAGGAAACTATTATACCTCTCTTTTGGAAAACATCTTATATTTAAAAAGGCTAAAACTGGGTGGTTTCTTTAGTTTAAATTATGACAACATAACAAAGACTGCCTACAACATAGACAAAAAGGATGCTATGGGGCACTTACCATGCATGGGCCATAGAAGACATTAATTATGAGACTGATATTTCTCAGAAGCTGTGCCTACTTTACTAAAAACAAATTCAGAAAAAAGTAGATATGATAATTGAAGAATGACAACTCTGTTTTTGGTAACCCTAGCCTGAATTGAGCCTTGAAATTTTTAATTTTATGTAACACTCAATGATATGGATCCATTTAGGTGAGAGAAAAGAGGGCTGGAATATACAGAAACCATGACAGTGGTACAAAATACAAAATCCCACTGCCTCCTGTGACATTCAAACAGAGTTGACATGCATACTGCGATGGAGTGCCTGGTATTTCTTGCACAGGGGCAACAAGATCCAGGGTCAACACAAATTGACCAATAATCAAAGAAAATATACCTGAACCTCTATCCCAACATGAACCAAGGTGTGTAGATATGGCTGATTGGTTAAGGCACTTGCCTGTGAAGCCTAAGGCCCCAATTCTGTAGTAACCATTTAAAGCCAGATGTACAAGGTGTCTCCTCTATCTAAAGTTTGTTTGCAGTGGATAGAGGCCCCATCATGCCCCTTCTCTCCCCACCTCTTTAACAAATAAATGAAAATAAAATCTTAAAAATACATGAGTTAAGATGCCCACATTATGCAGGACCAACGAGACAGCACAGAGAAATTGAGATGAGCACATTCTCTAATCTAGAGTGTAAGAACAAAAATCCTATTTAAGAAAATAGGCTAGCTTTGTGTGGTGGCACAGGACTTTATTCCAATACTCTAGAGCCAGAGGTATGATGATCACCATGATTTTTGAGGCCAGCTTGAGTCTACAATTCCAGGTCAGCCTGCAGGAGAGAAAAACCTTACACAAAAAATAAATGTTAAAAAAAAAACCCTACACCAGTATGAGAGGGAGATAGACAAAAGTCACTGAAGCAGGTTTCTTGAATATGCTAAAGCAATCAATATTTAAATAGACATAAAACATAGTTTCCAATTCTCTTGAAAATGCGTGGAAGAAACCGTCAGCAGAGACAGGGGCATGATGGTAACAACATATGATGTGTACTTATGAAATTACTTCTAATATAAAATATACAAATAAGTGAATATTGAAAATAAATAAATAAGGAACTGAAAAACCTATGTGATTGGGGTTCAACCTACAAGTTAGAATACTACAGCCTTCATCATGAGGTAAAAAGAAAGCACTGCTCCTTGTATGTTGTTTTGTTCTGCCTGTCCTTCAAGTATCCTGCAACAACATGCATGTACATTTCAGAAGAGCTGGCTCATATCATCAATGACTATGACAAGTGAGCAGTCCAAGAAAGTGAACTGAAAACTCCCCTAAGACTTTTATAAAGAACTTAAATTTCTCAACCCTGAGGCTTCAGCAGTTTTCCCTGGGCTTATAAGGCAAACAGAATGTCGAAACTTGTATATGGATTTCACTTGGTACATATTTTCCCCTTTCAAAGTCTTCTCAATGTCTACTGCCTCTGACAGAGGGTGGTCCTCATGCTAGAATTTTTTGCAAACATTCCTGAATGAACAAAGGGCACAGCAATGATTTTCCAATAGCTTACTTTTCTGATCCTTCATTCAACCTGCATCCACTGTGGGGTCATGAGGGTTCTCAAGTGTGTCTGAAAGGGGACCCCATCCCTCAGGATACATTTGTTTACCCTGACACTCTTAATTATTTCTGCCTACCCTTTAGCAAATTTCTCTGGGCGTACATGGCAAAAGGAATGCCGATATTTGCATATGGATTTTATGGGAGTTATATTTTCTGCTTTGAGGTCAGGATTGTCATCAGTGTCTACTACCTCAAACAGAGGGTGCTCCTCTATCTAGAAAGGAGCTCAGCACTCACATACAATGTCTCAAGGCCTTTATAACGTCAGCATATCCTATGTAAATGTGAGCAGGTAAGTCACATGCTTGTAAGGTGCCTCATCATTATATCACACAGAGATTCTCTGGATCTTTATGGCATTCTCTTTGACCTACACTGTGCTCTTTTCAGATAAATTATCAGATTCACTGACTGAGCATAGAATGCCAATGTATAACCATGTGCTAGACGGAATCATTTGTCTTTATGTTGATCAATATTTTAGACTTTATCCCTCCGCATAGAACTAGCAAGCCTACTGTAATGAGGATGTCTGAAATATGAGTGAACAGGAGATGAAGTGTCCATTTCTCTAGGAATAACACAACCCAACTGAACATATATTAATATGCTGAATGAGGAAACCCTCTATGTGTCCAAACCCAGCTGATAGTCCATAGGATCCTGCCTCAAATATAAAACATTCATAGATTTAAAAATCGTAGAATTTGAGTTCACTCCCTTCAATTGGTCACTTATCATTGTCAGTGATGATGATTATGAGTCAAATTTTCAGAAACAGATTGGATGTTGGTGCAGAAAACTTGAAAGAGAGGGAGAATTACATGACTTACAAGGAGTAGAGTTTTGTTTCTACACTGTGACACAGGCAGCAGGACTCTTAATTGCAGGTTGAACCCCAATCACATAGGGTTCTCAATTTCCTATTTAGGTGATGGTTTTGAATGTTTATTTATTTTTATAATTTCTATCAGAGGAAAATATGAAAGTTCACATCAAATGTGGTTCCAGTTGTGCCTCTCTCTGTTACAGCCCTGAATTTCTACATAATTTCATGAGCATTGGAGACTTTGTTTTCTGTCTATTTTAACATTGAGTCCTCAACAGCCTAACAAAACCAACTTTTTTTTTTCTTTGAGTTTTGTATATCCACCCATCATACAGGTCTAGGTTTTCCTTTTTTCTTCTGTTTTAAAAAATATTTTATTCATTTACATATGAGAGAGAAAGAGACAGATAGAGAGAGAGAGAGAATGGGCAGGGCTTGGGAGATGGCTTAGTGGTTAAACACTTGAGTGTGAAGCCTAAGGATCCTGGTTTGAGGCTCAATTCCCCAGAACCCAGATTGGCCAGATGCACAAGTGGTGCACAATTCTGGAGTTTGTTTGCAGTGGCTGGAGGCCCTGGCATGCACATTCTCTCTCTCGTTCACTCTATCTTGCTGTTTCTCTTTCTGTCTGCTGATCTCCAATAAAAAAATTAATATGATAAAAATAGAGAGAGAGAGAGAGAATGGGCAGAGAAGGTCCTCTAACCACTACAAATAATCTCCAGGCACATTTGCACCCTTGTGCATCTAGATTATGTGAGTCCTGGGTAATCAAATCCTGGTCCTTAGGTTTTGCAGGTAAATACTGTAACCACTAAGCCCTTTACCAAGGCCCCTATTTTTTTTTAAACTTTGGTTTTTGAGGTAGGGTTGCAGTGTAGGAGAGGTTGAATTGGAATTCACAATGTAGTTTCAGGATGGCTGCAAATCATGGGGATCCTCCTATCATTGCCTCCCTTGTGCCAGGATTAAATTCGTGTACCACCACGCCTGGCCTGATATAGGTTTTCAAAGTCTCCCTTCAAGCAGCACTATTGTTCATCTCAATACCTCTGTGATGTCTCATGTGTCCAGCATAATGTATGTGTCTTAACCCACGTTTTGACAGTGGTTCAGGTAACTTTACTTGAATTGTTGGATCAATGTTGCTGTCCTTGGATCTCATAGCCTCTCTCCAAGGAACCCAGGCAGTCAACCACAGTTGTGTCAACTGTGTTTCTGTGTCAAGGGAGGTAGTGGGATATTACCCTTAAAGGCACTGTCCTGATTTTTGGACATTTCATTCCCTTTGTTCTCACCCAAGTGGCAGCCTACTATTGGGTTGCCACATAACGAGTGAAAATTACCAGGCCCAATCCAGTTGAGGGTCAGCACAAATATAGTTGTCATTTTTTGTTTTCACGTATACCTATTCACACTTTATTTTCAGGTAAATTAGGCACAACTTCTGAGAAATATCATTTCAGACTTAATCCCTACAAGGGTCCTTACATTGTAAGTCCCACTTAGCATCCTTTCTCTTTATGTTGAAGGGATTCTTTGATATGTTGTCATTCTGCCAAGTGAACAAACAAACAGTTTTGGTCTTTTTTTAATATATGTATTTTTATTGACAACTTCTATACTTACAGACAAGAAACCATGGAATTCCCATCCTCTCCCTACTCTGCCCCCACTTTCTCCTTCATAAATCTACTCTCCATCGTATCCCCTCCCTCTGTGCCTGAGTCTCTCTTTTAATTTCATATCGTCATCATTTTTCTGCTATTATGAGGGTCTTTTGTGTATTACCATGTACCGAGAGGTCTTGGATATCGAGACCAATTACCTTTTCTTGTGCCTTGTGGCTGACTCCTCACTTTTCCCAACTAATCTCCTTTCAACTCCCTTTTCTTAACTTTGTTTTTCTCATTTTATTTTACTGATTAATTGGAGAGAGAGAAAGAGGAGAGAAGAGAGAGAGGAGGCAGATATATACAGAGAGAATGGGAATTCCAGGTCCTCCACCCGCTGAGAATATATTCTAGATGCATGTGCCATCTTGTGCAGCAGGCTTATGTAAGTCTTGGGCAATCAAACCTAGGTTCTTTGGCTTTGCAGGCAAGCACCTTAACAGCCAAGCCATCCCTCTAGACCTTCTATTTTCATGCCATTTATCATTTTGTGACCGAATGAGTAAAATAACGCCTGCATGTCTGAGCATAAGTGAGGGATATTCTTAAATATTTTAAATTATTTATTTATATTTTTATGTGAGGGAGAGAGAGAAAGAGAGAGGGA
The DNA here is from genome assembly GCA_036346955.1 of Dipus sagitta. Classification (NCBI taxonomy): domain Eukaryota; kingdom Metazoa; phylum Chordata; class Mammalia; order Rodentia; family Dipodidae; genus Dipus; species Dipus sagitta. The sequence goes on from CM070791.1 coordinate 29,046,352, forward strand.
GAAAATGAGAGAGGGAGGATAGACAGACCAGGGCATTCCGCCACTGCAAAAAAATTCCAGAGGCATGCATCACTTTGTGCATCTGGCTGACATGGGTCCTAGGGTATCTCGTCTGGTCCCTTTGGATTTGCAGGCATGTGCCTTAAACAGAGAGCCACCTCTCCAGGACTGTTTTGTTGTTGTTGCTAAACTGGAGTAAAGGCACCATACTAGTGATACACCACTGAAGAAAGTGACTCTTCTTCCCTACTACATTAGCTACGTCCTTGTTGCTGGAACAAAGTACCTGACAAAAATCAGTTTAAGGAAAGAAGGGTGTATCTCAGCAGGTCACATTCAGTCCAACCGAGGACGCATAACAGAGTGTTGAAGGCTGGTGCTCAGCAATTGTTCCCTTTTTATTCAGTTTATAACTCAGCCCTAAGGGATGATACCAGCTACTGTGAGGGTGGATGCTCCCATTTCAGTCTAATCTGGAAAACTACTCACAGACATTCCCAGACATTTGTTTCCATGGTGATTCTAAATATGATGATAATTCTAAATATATTGGTAATTCTAAATATTATGACTATCATAACATATTGCGCTTAAAGTAAAACCATGCAACTATATACCCAGCACTGACTGACAAGGCAGATGTAGACGGATAGCTATGAGCACAAATATAGTCTGATATTTCACAGTGAGTTCCCGGTAACCCTGAGCTAGAGTGAGACCCTACTTTGAGAAACCCACGATAGGGGCTGGAAAGATGGCTTATCATTCGAGGCTTCTGCCTACAAAGTCAAAGACCTGGTTGGATTCCCCAGGACACACGTATGCCAAATGCTGTAGGTGCCACATGCATTAGGAGTTCATTGCAGTGCTTAGAAGTTGTTGCCTGTCCATTCATCTCTCCACTGCTGTGTCTGTGTGTTTTTCTCTCTCACCTTCTGAAATAAATACATAAAATTAAAAAAAAAGAAATAAATAAATGAAAGTATGGATGGAAACTGACTGAAGCTTTCACCTAAAATAGCTTAAATGTAGTGAGTCGTTTTAAAATAATCTATTGTATCTTACTAAAGCACCTATTATTATTTTATGGTAAACATCTATTTTAATCATGGTAAGGCAAATTCAGATTTTCAGCAAATCTTTCCTCGAGGCCTTTTGTACACAATATTTTAGTGTTATTTATTTAATTGACAGAGGAAGAAAAGAAAATGAGAAAAGGAGAGAGAGAGAGAAAGGAGAATGTCATGGCCTCCCGCCACTGCAAGCAAACTACAGATGCATGAGACCCCTTATGCATCTGGCTAACGTGCATCCTGTGCAATTACTCCTTGTTCCTTTGGTTTTGCAATCAAATGCCTTAACTGCTAAGCCATCCCGCGAGGCCTGTTGCTCAATTTTTGTTGAAATTCAGTAATATCTTAGACTTCACAGCATCTCTCTAGGCCTCCAAGGGGATTATTGAGATTGAAAAATCATACACACACACACACACACACACACACACACACACACAATACATACATACATACACACACACTTACATATATACAAGGCTAAAATTGGGTGGTTTTCTTCAGCTGAAAGTATGACAACATACCAAAGACTGCTCTCAACATAGATAAAAAGGTTGCTATGTGGTACTTATCATGAGTCGACCATAGAAGAGATTAATAATGAGATTAATGGTTCTCAGAAGTTGTGCCTACTTTTCCTGAAAACAAATTGTGAAAAAGTATATCTGATAACCAAATATAGAGAAGTATGTTTCTATTTTCCCCTTTGTAATTCAGGAGTCTCCTCAATACCTACTGCCTCAAACAGAGGGTGGTACTCTGGCTAGAAAGGTGCTCAGCACTCATGTACAATGTCTCAAGTACTCTGTAGATTGTGCACCTCCCATGGAGACATGAGCAGATAACTCACATGCTTGTCAGGTGCCTCATTTTTCTATGACACAGAGATATCCCTGGATCTTCATGGCATTCTGTTTGACCTACAATTTACAGAATCTCTAATCTAGGGTGAGAGCATTAAGCTAACACTACATGGTAACTCCAGGGATATTTGCCCCCTTGTGGATTTAGCTTACGTGGGTACTGGAAAGTCAACCCAGGGTCCTTATGCCTTGGAGGACAATGCCATAACTACTGAGCCATTTCCCATGTCCCCACTTTTTCCTTTTTTTTTAACATTTGTTTATCCTTGTATGGTTTCGTTCTAGTAGAGGTTGACTTGGAAATCAGGATGCAGTCTCACGGTGGCTATAAAATCATGATGAACCTCTTATCTCTGCCTCCCTTGAGCTGGGATTAAATTTGTGTAACACCATGACCAGCCTGCTGTAGGTTTTCAAAGTCTCCCTTCCAGCAGCACTATTGCACATCTCAATATCTCTGTGCTGTCTCGTCAGTCCATCGTAATGTGGATGTCCTGAATCTTGTTTTGTCAGTGGTTGAGGTATCTTTTGTGGAATTGTTTGTCAAATTGTTTTGTTGTTGGATCTCGTTGCCTCTATGCAAGGAAAACCAGGCAGTCAACCACAGTATATGGAGTTGACTCAGTTTGGGTACCAAAGGAGGCAATGTGATTTTACAGTTAAAGCCGCTGTCATGGTTTCTGGACATATCATTCCCTTTGTTCTCACCTATGTGGCAGCATAATATTGGGGTGCTACATAACAATTCGAAACTACTAGAGGCAATCCAGGTTAAGGTCGCTGAAAATATAGTTGCCATTCTTTCGTTTTCAGGTGTACCTACTCACACTTTGTTTTCAGGAAAAGTAGGAAGAACTTCTGAGAAATATCATCTCAGAATTGATCCTTTCGAGGGGAGTTTTTGTTACGATATCATCATTTCAAGAGAACAAACAACCAGTTTTAGTCATATATATATATATATATATATATATATATATATATATATATATATGATATACATATATAAAGTTATGTATATATATATATGTATATATATAAAGTATATATATATATATAAATATATATATATATATATATATGTTCTATTCTTACAGAAAACAAACCATGGTATTTCCCTCCTCTCCCCTAACTTCCCCCATTTTCTACTTCATAGCTCTGCTCTCTGTCATATCCCCACCCTGTCTCCATTAGTGGCCTTTGATTTGATGTCATCATTTTTTTCTGCTATTATGAGGGTTATGCGTGGGTATTGCTAGGCATTGTGAAGTCTTGGATATCGAAGCCAAATTCTTTCTGGATAGTTGTATGTAAGGAGTGGTACCCTTCTTTTGTCTCTTACATTCTTTCTGCCACCTCTTCCACAGTGGACCTGGTGCCTTGGAGGGTTTGAATGTTTCAATGCTGGTCACTCCTCTGTCTCTTATTCTCAGCACTATGTTGACTTTTGGGTCATCCCATTAGTCATTCCCATATGAAAAGAGACATTTCTCTAACCACATGTGAGAGTGGTATTAATATACGAGTATGAACATGAAGCATAATGCTTTCAGGGCAATTTGTTGAGAGTAATATATACATTTATGCAGAGAAAGTGGGTTTTATTTCCAATATTATTTTATTCCCAAAAGATCCTATGGGAAACTTTTGGAACCAATTCTGAATATTCCTTATCTAGATAAAAGATCCGGGATGATAGTGTATGTCTCTACATAAGAGCTAGGCCTCATAAAGATTCTCTGATTTTTAAATAATATTGAGTACTTTTACTATAAGGATATAATCAATATTTTCAAAAAGAGATGTATAATAAAGGTTTCTTATTTTTTAAATTTTACTAATTTACTGGTAAAGAGTGAAAGAGAGGGAATAAGGCAGAGAGATACTGAAAGAAAGAAAGAGTGTGTGTTCCATAGCCATCAGCCATTTCAAAAAAACTCTAGTCTCATAAGCCACCTTGTGCATGTCAGTCCTGGGGAATAAAACTGAGGTCCTTTGGCTTTTCAGGCAAACATGTAAACCACTAAACCATCTCTGCAGCCCATATTTTTGGTTTTTGAAGGTAGGATCTCATTCTATCCCAGGGTGACCTGGAACTCAAAATGAAATCTCAGGCTGGGTTTGAAAACATAGCTCAGTGACTACTTCAGCCTTGTGAATACTGGGAATAAAGGTGTATGTCATCTCATGAAGCTCAATGTGTTTATAATAACCATGCCTCCTGATGATTGAAAAATCACAAATAAAATAAAAAGTGCCTTATCGGCTAAGCCATCTCTCAAGCCCTGTGTGTTTGTTTCTGAGGCAGGGTCTCCCTCTAGCCCAGGATGTCATGGCACTCATTCTACAGTCCCAGGTTGGCCTTGAACTTACTGTGATTCTCCATCCTCTGCCTCCTGAGTACTGAGATTAAAGATGTGCACAACCACACCCAGAATAGATATATGCCTGTCTGCTCCTATTGACTTTCTAGAAGGAATTAAGCCCTGGCTGCACATTGATGTCAGTGTTTTGGGGCCACTTTTGATTGCCAACATGTAGACTTTCATGATAATAACTTTGTAGTGGTTAAACCACTGACTAGGGTAATTTGGTTGAGTAGCAATGTGGAATCAATGGCATATAGCAGACAGAGGCCACATCCCAATGTGGAGCAGGAAAGGTCATGTCACCTGATTGTGCAATAATATTATGGGTAATGTCCTTTCCCAGGGGTCAAATCAGTTCTCCATGTTTCTATTTTTAAAATATACTGGTTCCCTAAGTTCAGGGTTTTCCCTGTTGGAAGTAGCTTTTTTTGAGGGCTTGAGAGATTGTTTAGAGGTTAAGGCACTTGCCTGTAAAAGCTAAATTCCCATGTTCAACTCTCCAGATCCCATGTAAGGTAGACACACAATTGTTTGCGAAGTGCAAGTTGACACATGCCCACTAGGTGGGGCAACCATCTGGATCGCGATTTCAGTGACTGAGGTTCTGGTGCTCTAATTCTCACTCTACCTCCTTCTAAGAAAACTGATTTATTTGCAAGCACATCATCGAGCTATCTTTTCATACTCTTGTGGATTTGGGGGCTTGGAGGAACTGGGCCACACACTGATATTGCAACTACTAATAGTATGAATATATCATCCTGCTCTGAGAACCTTATGTTTTCTGCCAGTGTCCATATAACTTGAACAGTCTAACATGCTTCTTTGCAATCAGACACTTCACATATATTTAATTGTCAATACAGTTCTGCAAAATTCCTTTAAAAACCTGTTAGACCAAGGCTAAGGCATTATGGCATTGGTGGTTAAGATTCTGTTTACTCTATCATAATTAGGGATCCATTAGCATTCTATTTTTCTGTACCTTTACAGATCAGAGATCAGTTTGTGACATCTTTAGAAATAATAAGGCTATCATTGTTGATTTACCTGGGAGAATTTATTTTGTTTTGTTTTGTTTTGTTTTTTTTCTTTGATGTAGGGTCTCAGTCTGATCCAGGCTGACATGGAATTCACTATGTAGTCTCAGAGTGGTCTTGAATCCCGGTGATCCTCCTACTATTGCCTCTCTAGTGCTGGGATTAAAGGCATGCACCACCATGCCTAGCTTTATTTATTTTGTTTATTTATTTTTTAACTTACATTCTCGTTCTAGCCCAAGCTGATTTGGAATTCACAATATACTCTCAGGCAGGACCTGATCTTAAAATGATCCTCGTAATTCTGTCTCCCAAGTTTTTGGATTAAAGGCAGATTCTTGGGGACTTTTATACATCTCTCACAGGTTGGAGAGAGGGTTTGGTGATTAAGGCACTTGCCTGAAAACCAAAAGTACCCAGGTTTGATTCTCCAGGACCCACATCAACCAGATGCACACTGTCGCACATGCCTCTAGAGTTGGATTGCAGAGGCATAAGTTCCTGGTGTACCCCTTCTATCTCTGTCTGATTGCCTCTCTCTCTCAAATAAAATGAAATAAATAAATAAATTTTTAAAGTGAAATTGAAATTGACATCTATTTAAAAGAAAATTATGCCATGTTTGGTGGTGCATGTCTTAAATCCCAGCACTTGAGAGGCAGAGGAAGGAGCATCACCATAAGTTTGAGGCCAACATGAAACTACATAGTGAACTCCAGGTCAGCCCAGGTGAGAACAAGACCTTATATTGAAAGACCAAAATAATAATAATAATAATAATAATAATAATAATAATATAATAATAATAATACTAGTAACAACAACAACAACAACAACATATTATGGTTTAGACAGTTATAAACATGGTTGAGCAAATCTCTCTGAGCTGAGCTGTGGAGGTTTTAGGGTATGTGCTCAGTAAGGGAATAGCTGGGTATACTGTTTACTCTTTTGTCAGTTTTCTTTTTTTGTTATTTGGATCCTCCATATTGTCTTCCAAAGTTGTTGTACCATCTCACATTCCCACCAACAGTGAATGGGAGGATTGCTATTTCTCCTCATCCTCACCATCATTTATTTTCCTTGGATTTTTAAAATATTTTGTTTATTTTTATGTATATTTGAGGGCGACTAATAGAGAAAGAGAGAGAGAGAGAGTGAGAGAGAATGGGCTCGTCAGGGCCTCCAGCCCCTGCAAATGATCTCCAGATGCATGTATCCCCTTCTGAATCTGGTTTAGCTGGTTCCTTGGGAATCACGCCATGAGCTGGGATCCTTAGTTTTCACAGGGAAGTGCTTAACCGCTAAGCCATCTCTCCAGCCCTTTCGTTGGATTTTCATGTTTGTACCCCTTACTGGGGTAAGGTGGAATGTCATAGTTGCTTTAAATTGTATTTCCCTCATGATTAGGAATAGTGAACATTTCCTTATGTGTATGTTTGCCGTTAGTATTTCTTCCTGTGGGATCTGCCTGTCTGGTTCTTTGCCCCATTTTCTGAGTGTTTTTTTTTGTTTGTTTGTTTGTTTATTTAATTTTTTTTGACTTCTTATTGTTTAAGTTTTTGAGTTCTTTGTAGATTCTAGAAATTAGACATCTGTCAGTTGGGTATTCAGCAAATATTTTCTCCCATACTCAGGGTACTCTATTGGCTCTGCTTATTGTATGTTTGTCTGTGAATGAACTTTTCAGCTTCATAAGATCCCATTGGTTGAGTGATTTTTAAGATCTTTTGCTACTGTGGTTTTGTTCAAAAAGTATTTTCCCATTCATAAATCATGGCATGTTCCTCCTACCTTTGCTTCCAGTAGTAGCCATTTTTCTGGTGTTATGTTGAGGTCTTTGATCCATTTGGACTTGATTGTTGTACATGACAAGATGTGTGCATTAACTTTCAATTTCTTGCATATGGTTATCCATTTTGTCCAGCACCATTTGTTGAAGATGCCGTCTTTTGGCCAGCCTATATTGTTAGTGCCTTTGTTGAATATCAAGTAGGTGTAGTTACTTGACCCAATGTCTGGGCCCTCAATTCTATTCCATTGGTGTATTCTCCTGTTTTATGGCAGTACCATGCTGTTTTAATTACTGTGGTTTTGTAATATAGCTTTAAATCAGGTATGGTGATGGCTCTAGAGGTGTTTCTTTGGCTGAGGATATGCTTGTATATCTGAGGCCTTTTGCTTTTCCTTATGAATTTTAGATCAATATTTCAATCTCTGTGAAAAAGGATGTTGGGATATTGATGGGAATTGCCTCAAATCTGTAGATTGCCTTTGGAAGGATTGCCATTTCATTTTTACAATGTTAATTCTGTCTTTGCAGGTACATGGGATGTCGTTCCATTTTCTTATGTTGTTTTCAATTTCTTTTTTGAGTGTTTTTATATTTTCATTGTATAGGTCTTTGACTTATGTCTTTCTATATAACTTTGTCATTTGCATATAGAAAGGCTACTGATTTTTGTGCATTGATTTTGTATGCTGCTACTTTGCTGAAGGAGTTTATCACCTTTAAGTGTTTTAGAATGGAGGCTCTCAGGTCTCTTACATAGAGAATCATGTCATCTATGAATAGTGCTAACTTGACTTCTTCCTTTCCAAATTGGATCCCCTGTATTTCTTTCTCCTGTCTTATGGCTTAAGCTAGGACTTCCAGTGCTATACTAAAGAACAGAGGCGAGGGTAGACACTTCTGTCTCATTCCCAGTTTCAGTGGAAATTCCTTCAGTCTTTCTCCATTAAGTATTATTTGGGTTTTAGGAGTTTTGTATATAGCTGTTATTGTGTTAAGATATGAACTGATTATCTCCCATGCCAATTATCTCCCATGTTTTGATCAAGACGAGATGTTGTATTTTGTCAAAGTCTTTTCTGCATCTATCAAAATGATCACGTGGTTTTTGTCTTTAGCCTTGTTTATGAGGGATATTACATTGGCAGGTCTCTGTATGTTGAACCACCCCTGCATTCCTCAGAGGAAGCCCACTTGATCAAGGTGAATAATGGATTTGATGTGTTGTTGAATTCAGTTTACAAAGATTTTGTTCAGGATCTTTGCATCTAAGCTCATCAGGGTAATAGGCCTGTGGTTTTCTTTTATTGTGGCATCTCTGCCTTGTTTTGATATTAGGGTGATGGTAGCTCCATAGAAGGAGTTGGGGAACTTTCCTTGATCTCCAATTGTGTGGCAGAGATTGAGAAAGACTGGTTTCAGTTCTTCCATGAAGGTTTGATGGAATTAAGCTGTGAAGCCATCTGGTCCTGGACTCTTCTTTTGGGGGAGTTTTATTATCACTGTTTCAATTTGATGGTTGTGGTAGGTTTTGTTAGGGCATTAATCTGCTCTGAGTTTAGCTTTGGTAGATGGTATGTGTCTAGGAATTTATGCATTTCCTCTATATTTTCCAATTTAGTATAATAGAGGTTTCTGAGGTAGGACCTGATGATTGTTCCAATTTCACTTATGTCTCTTGTGATCTCTCCTTTTTTGCATTTCTAATTGTGCTAATTTGAAGCTCCTCTCTTTTTCTCTTGATCAAATTGGCCAGGTGTTTGTCAATCTTGTTCATTTTTTCAAAGACCAACTTTGTGTTTCACAATTTTCTTAATTGTTTTCTTAGTTTCCAATTCATTAATTTCTGCTGTGATCTTATTGATCTCTTTCCATTTGGAGATTTTTGGGTTGGATTGTTCTTGCTTTTCCAGTGACTTTAGGTGAATGGTTTCGTTATTGATTTGGGATTTCTCAATCTTTCTTATTTTGTCATTTAGTGCTACACATTTTCCCCTGAGGACTGCCTTCATTGTATCCCATAAGTGTTGCTACAATGTGTTCTCATTGTCTTTCGTGTCTAGATATTTCTCTGTTTCATTTTTTTAATTTCATCCACTACCAAGTTACAATTTCAAAGTGTGATGTTCCATTTCCAGGAGCTGATGGGATCTTTGGTGGGTGTTTTGTTTTTAATTTCTAGCAGTATAGCATTGTGATCTGATATCATGCATGGGATTATGACAATATCCCTAAATATATGGAGCCAGTCTTTTTGACCCAGTATATGATCTATTTTACAGAAGGTTCTGTATGCTGCTGAGAAAAATGTGTAGACCATGGAATTGGGGTAGAATGTTCTACACATGTCCATTAGACCTAATGTTCTATGGTTTTGTTGAGCTCTCTCACTTCCCTGCTGAGTTTCTGTTTGGATGACCTATATGTTCCTCTTAATTATGTATTGAAGTCCCCAACTATGATGGTGTTGGTGGTTATTTCTGTTTTATTATTGATTAGGTTTTGTTTTATGAATTGTGGTCCACCTGTGTTTGGTGCATAAAGATTGATGATCATAACATCCTCTTGCTGGCTTCTTCCCTTGATCAATAGGAAGTGGCCTTCTTTGTCTCTTTTTGATTATTTTTGGTTTCAAGTCTATTTTATCTGACATTAGTATGGCTACTCCTGCTTGTTTCTTATTCCCATTTGTTTGGAATGTCGTTTTCCACCCTTTCACCCCAAGGAGGTGTCTGTCTTTAGGGGTGAGGTGGGATTCTTGAAGACACCAGATTGAGGGGTCTAATTTTCTGATCCACCCTTGTTAGCTTGTGACTCTTGTTGGTGAATTAAGGCCATTGATATGTAGGGTAAGGACTGTGTGTTTTTATTTGCTTCCTGCCACATTATGTTGGTTTATGTGTTTTGGTGTTTTACTTGACTATGAAGAGTTTTGTGCGTTCTTTGAGTTATGTTATTGTGATCTGCTTCTTGTAGGTACTTGAAGTTGATTATTTGATTCTTTTTTGTGGAAAATTTTCTCAAATACTCTCTTTAGGTTTGGTTTTGTGTTCATATCATTGTAAAGCTGAGTTTTGTCATGGAAGTTATTTCTTTCACCATCTATTATTTGGGAAATTTTGCTGTGTACTAGAGTACTTTGGTTTGGAAGCCATAGGTTCTGAGAGTTTGCAGTGCTCCATTCCAGGCCCTTCTGGCTTTCAGCGTTTCCATGGAGAAGTCTCAAGTGATTCTTATGGGGTTACCTTTAAATGTGATGTGTTGTTTTTCCCTAGCTGCTTTTAGGACTTTCTGTTTGATGTCAATGTTTAGAGTCTTAATGACAACATGTCTTGGAGAGTTTCTCCATTGGTCCAATCTGTTTGGAGTTCTGTTAGCTTCTTTTATTTTTATGGGCCTTTCTTTTAGAGAGTTGGAAAGTTTTCTTTGATTATTTTCTAAGTTCTCCATGCCTTTGGTCTGAAATTCTTCCCCTTCTGGTATTCCCATGATCAGAATGTTGGGATGTTTGAGGGTATCACACATTTCCCTCATGTTCTGTTCACAGAAAATTTTAACTTATTGAAAATTTTACACTCTGAAACCGTTTTTTTTTTTTTTTTCTGTTTTGTCTTCCAGATCTCAGTTTCTGTTCTGCACATGGATGACTCTGTTATTGAGAATATCTAAGAAGTTTTAGACTTGTTCAAAAAGGTTTGCATATTCTACTAATTTTCTCTTGATGCTTTTTATCCCTCTGTTAAGTTCCCTTTTCACATCATTTACTTGATGCTTCTTGGAATTCTTCCTTGCATTTCTTTTTGTCTTCATTTAGCATAGCCAGCTTGTTTTATAGGTCCTCTTTTTCTTTTTCTGCTTTCCTTTATATCCTTTAACTCTGTCTTTTATCTGTTAGGTCCAGTCTAGTGAGGGCAGCACCCACATGTTTATCACTACATTGCTGCTTTTGTGCAAGTTCTACTAATAGTTTGGTCAGGGTTGCACTGCTCATTAATTCATTTTGGGTTTCTGATCCTGTTGTCTCTTCTATGTTTTGATTAAGACCTCCATAGTAGTACTGGAAGATCTTATTGGATTTAACTGCATTTGATTTTTCATGTTATTTCTTTTGCGTTATGCTCTGCCCATCACAGTGTGTGAGCAGGGAGAATGGGACTGTGGTCTAGATGGGCGGGGAAAATGGTGCAATTCGAGGGGTTTAGAGATGGGAGTGAGGGCGGGGGTGGAGCTTGGGGGCGGGTTACATGGGGTTTGGAGAGAGTTGAGGGTCAAGACTCACTTTGGGGTGAGGGCAGGGTGGAGCCAAATTGGTCTGAATTTGCAGCAGTTGGGTGATGGGCTGAGCAGAGCAGAGCAGGCCTAAAGTCCAGCAGGTTGGGGGTTGTTGCAGAGTGGAGGGGTCAGATTTGTGTGAGAGCAGGTGGAGTAGTTGGATGTGAGGTTGCGGGGGCCGAGCCAAGCAGAGCGGGTGGAAGGAAAATGCAGGGCAGGGCATGTGGGTGGAAGTTTAGGGGGTGAAGGGGCAGGGTTGAGTGAGCTGCCCCAGTGGGCAGGGGTGGAACTCGGTGGCGTGTTGCATCAGAACCAAGTGGTGAGGATCAATATCAACAGGGAGTGGGGTGGGGTGGAGCAGAGTAGGTCTGAATTCACAGGGGTCAGGGATGAAGCAGGGCCAGGGCAGAGCTGAGCAGAGCAGGTCTGAAGTCAAGCACTGGAGAAGTCAAGCGCTCCAGAAGAAGTGTGCTTGGGGGCTGAGCGGAACAGAGCAGAGGGGATCAGAATACACAAGGGGTCAGAGCCAAGCAGGTAGATCTGAAGTCCCGGGTCAGGGGCAGAACAAGCAAAATGGGTGGAAGTAAGGGGCGGGTGGGGCAGAGTGGAGGGATTCCAAAGTAGGGGCAGGCAGTGGCGGGGTGAAGAGTGACAGGAGTGGGGGTGAGGGGGATTTGAAGACACTTGGTGGTGGTGGGGAATCTGTGACCTCATGGGGGAAGGCCACTTGGGGTGATTCGGGGACACGTGGGTTACCAGAGACCCTGGGAATGAACCTCTTCACTTTTTTGTCCCTCAACACCCTCCCAATGACAATCTGTTAGAGATTTCTCTCAAATGAAAGTAAGTCCCAGTGGCCCATTGATTCCTTTCCTCTCCTTCCCGGAAGTTGCTGTGCAGTTAGGTGGATGCTGTCTTGGCAGGAAGTTTTTGTGAGATGTTTTGAGATGTTTTCCAAGAGGGCAACATGAAAGTTTTAAATTTTAGCATGCAGTTGGAGACTGATTTTGAAAGTCCTTGCCAAAGTCATTCTTTTCCATTCTCTTGAGTTTTAGGGGGAAGCAGAGATGTTTTGAATTAATTCAACCATTAGGTGTCCTAGGTGAAGACTGAGGAACTGTGTCCTAGGTGAAAAATTCATTTTTTTCCATTCTTATTAATATTCATAAAAATCTCGATGTGAGAACCAAATGGGAAGCCTAATTTCAGATGAAGTGATAAAAGATAATTTTCAACATCTTGGAATGTTTGAACTTTGGGCCTCTAATAAACTGGCCTCACTCCATGTCCCTAGTTGCCTCAGCCTGGGAATGATATTCTACTGTTTGTTTTGTTTTTATGATGTTGGCATAGCACTGTTTCTACATCAGAGACCTTTGCTGGGGCTTGCCTTGACTTGCATTTGTTTTAAATTGAGAGATGTTATTCCTTCACTAACGTATCTGAGAGAGAGAAAGAAAGAATGGACATACCAGGGCCTCTAGCCATTGCAAACCAACTCCAGATGCATCTGGCTTATGGGGTACTAGGGAATTGAACCTGGGTCGTTAGGCTTCCTACACAAGTGCCTGAACATCTAAGCCATCTCTCCAGCCTGATTCATTTTTTTTAATGTTCACTGCTGGGGATCTTGATCTTGTGTGTGTATCGCTATGCCGTGAGAATTCTTGGATATCAAGGCCAAATTCTGTCTGGGCAGTTGTATGTAAGGTGTGGTACACTTCCTTTGGCTCTTATGTTATTTCAACCATCTCTTCCACATGGACCCTGAGCCTGAAAGGGTGTGAGATATTTCAGTGCTGGACCCTCCTTTGTCTCTTCTTCTCAGCACTATGTTGCCTTTTGGGCCATCCCAGTGTTCATTTCATCTGAAAGAGACCCTACTCTAATCAGAAGTGAGAGTAGCCTTAACATATGAGTATGAACATTAAGTGTAGTGCTTTCAAGACAATTTGGTGAGAATAATATATGCATTTCTCGACACAAGAGCAGCCTTTTCTTTTTTTAATGATCTCGTTCCCAAAACCTCCTTGCGGAAAAACTTTGGAACTAATTCTGAATTTTCCTTATCAAGATATCATATTTGTGATATTGAGACCCTGCCTCAACTGTAAACCATTCAGAGATTTTAAAATTGTAGAGAAAGTTTGAGTTCACTTACTTGGACTGCTTATTTATCATTGTCATTGATGATGATTGAGTCAACTTCTCTGAAATCTTCCTGGTTTTTCATGGAGGATTCATGAAAGAGAGTCAGAATACCACCAGTCAGTAGTAGTGTTTTATTTCTATCTGGTGACACAGCCGGTAGGACTATTACTTGTATGCTGAACCCCAATCACATAGGTTTCTCAATTTCTTCCTTATTTCATCATTTTGAATATTTAGGTATTGTCTAGGCTGGCTTGAGATTCACTTTGTAGTCTCAGTCTCAGGCTGGCCTCAGACTCTGAGAGGTCCTTCTACATCTGCATTACAAATTCTGGCTTGGCTAAAGTTAGGAAAAAATAATTTATTTGAGGTGGACAGAAAGAAGCAGATGGAGATGCCACTTTGTGCATCTGGGTTTATGTGAGTACTAGATAATTGAACTCCAGGCAACTAGGCATTTCAAGCAAGCAGCTTCAATCACCAGGTCATCACTATAGCTCTCCTTGTCATTTTCTTTCCTCTGTATGTCTCAGGCACCATTTCATTGAACTGCCCATGTAATTCTTGGTCTTTGGAAATGGTACACTTATGTGGAAGCGATTATCAAAACTAGAAATGGAAAAGCCAATTTAGCGGCTAGAGATGGCTTTGTCTTTAAAGTGCTTGCCCGCAAATCCTGAGGACCATATTTGACTCTCCAGATCCAATGGAAGGCAGACACACACAGGTGAGGCAAGCACTAGGTCACACATGCTCGCTGTGTGGTGCAAGACTTCCCCGTGGTATACTTTCAACTTACATAAAGTCTGATGTATCTCAGGTAATATTTCTTCATGTTGTAGCTGTGGGGTTTGGAATGATAGCCTTCCAAGGTGACCAGCAGAGCAGGTGAGGAGTGGCAGAGGCACTAGGCTTTCTGTTTTCTCTATATATAAGTGGCATGTTTCACACATCCAGAACAAATTCACAGGCTCTGTGCTTCCTACAAAGCAGGTTGGGACTGTCGATGCATCCAGGGATATTGGTGGTGCCAGAGTGAGAGCCATGCTGGGAAGTGGGGTGGTTGGGTTTGTTGGGTAAGTGCTCAGTTTGGGAATCACTCAAACTTGGAAGAAGGAAAGAACTGGAAAGAAATCTACTGGGATAATTCCCAGATGAAAATAAACTATGGGCTAAGGATTCTGAGATTATATTACCATTTTTTCAAATTTGTTTATTTTTGTTAATTATTTGAGAGCTACAGAGTGAGAATGACAGACAGACACACACACACAGAGAGAAAGAAAGAAAGAAAGAAAGAAAGAAAGAAAGAAAGAAAGAAAGAAAGAAAGAAAGAAGAAAAGAAACAGAGAGACTATGGGGGCCTCAGAGCCAACGGACATTTAGGTAGAATAGCCAGGTATGGAGGCACACGTCTTTAATTCCAGCACTTGGCAGGCTGAGGTAGGAGGATTGCTGTGACTTCAAGGACTCCGTGAGTCTACATTATGAATTCCAGGCCAGCCTGGAGAAGAGTGAGAACCAAACTCAAAAAATCAAACCAAAAATCAATGTTGTAGCACGTGACTTTAATCCCAGCACTTGGGAGGTAGAGGTAGGAGCACACCAAGAGTTTGAGTCCACCCTAAGACTATGTAGTGACTTCCATGTCAGCCTGAGTTAGAGAGACTCCGTGTGTGTGTGTGTGTGTGTGTGTGTGTGTGTGTGTGTGTGTGTGTAGGGACAGTCGATGTTTTCCTTTTTTCTCTGCTCAGTGAAATGATAAAAAAAAAATGTTTAGAATGCAATGTGCTGGAGGGAAAGCTTAGCAATTAAGGCATTTTCCTGCAAAGCCAAAGGACCCAGGTTTGAATCCTCAGGACCCACATTCGCCAGATGCACAAGGGGGTGCATACAACTGGAGTTCATTTGCAGTGGCTGGAGACCCTGTCACACCAGTTTCTCTCTCTCCGTCTCTCTCTCTCTCTCTCTCTCACACACACACTTTCTGCCTCTTTCTCTACCAAAGAAATGAATAAAAATAAAATATTTAATAAAAATGTTAAGAATGACACTCTTTGTGTGGTGAAAAGGTAGTATTTTCCCTCCCTCATTCAAAAAAATTGATTTAAGTGATATCACTTTCTCCTAGCCTGTCAGACATCTTTTGAGAAGTAAACTGTCACATGAATTGCAGGACTTAACCTTTTTTCCCCTTTATTCAAAGGATAGAGAGATGGCAGGATGGCTAGGATACTTGCCTGCAAAGTCTATTGACCTGAGTTCTCTTTTCCATTTCCCACACAAAGCTAGATGCACGGTGGCGCATGCATATAGAGCTCATTTATGGTGGCTAGAGGTCATGATGATCGTTTCTCTTTCTCTCTCTTTCTCTCTTCCTTCTCTCTCTACTTGAAAATAAATAAAAGCTTAAAAAATAAAAGCAAACTTGCCGGACGTGGAGGTGTGTCTTTAATCCCAGAACTAGGTAGGCAGATGTAAGAGGATCACTGCGGTTAGGGCCATCTTGGGACTACAGAGTGAGTTCTAGGCCTAGAGTGAGACCATATATGGAGAGAAAAAAATATTAATTCTATCTCTGAGTTCATTTTCTCTGTTAGAATAATGGTTAATTTCTCCATATTTTCTGGTGTTTAAAAAAATTCTTCACTGAAGTTTTTTTACATACTTTATTATTATTTTGTTAGTTTCTGGAACCTTATTGTTAGGTCTTGCTTCACTGACACGCATGCAGACACATGTGTGGGCGAATGTGTATGTGTGTGTTGGTGTACATGCACAACAGAGCATTTGTGGAGGTCAGAAGACAATTTTGTGTGTCTGCTCCTCTGACATAGTATGCTGGTGAATTCCCAGAGTTCATCTTTCTTGGCCTCCTGTTTTCTCATAGACACACTGGCAATCCTAGAACTGTACTATGGATTTTGCTTTTGATGTGGATTCTGTAGATCTGAACTCAGGTCCATGAGCAATATATCACAGAGATGATAGAGAATTGGCATGCTACGGCCTCCAGCCACTGCAAATGAACTCCAGAGAAATGTGCCACTTTGTGCATGTGACTTTTCCTGGGTACTGGGGAACCAAACCTTGGTCCTTTTGGCCTTTCCAGCAAGCTCCTTCACCACTGAGCTATCTCTTCAGCTGCCCACAAGCAGTTCTTTCATTTTTTTCCTGATGTATTTGAGACACACACACACACACAGAGGTAAAGAGAGAGAGAGTGAGCATTGGTGCAGCAGGCCTCTAGCCACTGAAAACGAACGCCAGATGCATGTGCCACCATGTGCATCTCACTTACTTGGGATCTGGCATATTGAACCTGAGTCCTTAGGCTTAACAGGCACACACACACACACACACACACACACACACACACACACACAATCGCATGCGCATGCACAGAATACACATACACATGCAAAAATTGTATTTAATCCTTACCTTTTTTTTTGAGCCAAACCCAACAGACTGGCCTTTTATTGATTTTAATATATTTTTCTCTTTATTGAGAAAGAGAGAAGGAGAATTGGCATGCCAGGGCCTGCAGGCATTGTTGTTGAACTCCAGATGCATTTGCCATCTTGTGTACATGTGAGACCTTGAACATGCCTCGTGCAATTATTATGTAGGTACAGGGTTGTTGAACATGGGACTTTAGGCTTCACAGGCAAGTGCCTTAACAACTAAGCAATCTCTCCAGCCTTCATCTTTATTTTATGAATTTTATGTGTAAGCATAGAGATTGAGCCAGGTTGGGGAAGAGAGAGTGTGAGAGAGAGGATGGATGTGCCAGGGTCTCTTGCCCCTGCCACTGAATGTCAGATGCATGCACCACTTTGTGCATCTCTCTTTCTCTTGCTTTTTTTTTTTTTTTCTTTTCTTATTCTTTTTGTTTGTTTCTTGAGGCAGGGGCTCACTGTAGCCCAAGCTCACCTGGAATTCAGTATTTAGCCTTAGGGTGGCCTTGAACTCATGGTGATCCTCCTACTTCTGCCTCTTGAGTGCTGGAATTAAAGCTGTACTCCACCATGCCCTGATTGTAGAGCGAACTAAACCAACCTAGGCTATTATGCTTTGCAAGAAAGCACCTTAATCACTGAACCATCTATCCAGCCCCATTCACTCTATCTTTTTTTTTTGAGGTAAAGTTGCTCTTTGGGCCAGGCTGACCTGGAATTACCTATGTAGCCTCAGGGTGTCCTTTAACTCAAGTAGATTCTCCTTCAACTGCCTCCCAAAATGCTGGGATTAAAGGCCAGTGCCACCATATCCAGCTTGTGTTTTCATGAAG
Source organism: Dipus sagitta (assembly GCA_036346955.1). NCBI lineage: Eukaryota > Metazoa > Chordata > Mammalia > Rodentia > Dipodidae > Dipus > Dipus sagitta. The sequence goes on from CM070791.1 coordinate 29,064,206, forward strand.
GGCTTTTAAAATTAGTGCTGGGATGGGACTCAGGTCCTAGTGATTGTGGAGCCAGCACTCTTACTCTCACCCAGCCTCTCTTTCTCTTTTATTGCATATATATATTTGAGAGAGAGGCAGATAGTGAGAGACAGTGAGGATGGGTAAACCAGGACCTCCAGCCATTGTAAATGAACTCCAGAAGCAATCCACCACCTTCTGCATCTGGCTTACATGGGGCCTGGGGGATTCGAATGTGGCTCCTTTGGCTTTGCAGGCAGGAGCCTAAATTGCAAGGTATTTCTCCAGTGCTCTGTTTTTTGTTTTGTTTTGTTTGTTTGTTTGTTTGTTCGTTTTTTTGTTTTTGTTTTTTGGTTTTTTTTTTTGTTGTTGTTGTTTGTTTTCTTGAGATAGGATCTCGCTCTAGCCAAGGCTGTTCTGGTATTTACTATGTAGTCTCTGAGTGTCCTCCACCTCACAGTGATCCTCCTACCTCTACCTGATGCATGCTAGGTGCTACGACGCCAAGCCTCATACTTTGCTTACATGTGATACTTAGGAGGTCTTCATTGGTGAAATAATCATTGAATTGTCTTTGTTTGGTCTTTAGACTATTTTAAGAGAAAAAGAATACAGTGTGAACAGGGCATGGCACATGAACTGTAGAGGATATGAGACTGATTTCCTTAAAAGTCAGGCTTTACACCAGTTCCAGATCTGTGTAAACTGGACCCAGGTGCTTCCACTGAAGAGAAGGCAGATGTTCATTTGCAGTTCAAAGCTCCCTCCATCTTGCCAAAGTGCTCCTTTTCTGAGCTGATTTGGAGTAAAGTTAGCCAGGCCTCTGGTTTCTGAGTACTTTTTGGTTTCTGTTGATTTAGGCACAGGGTTTTACTGTTACCTATCAGTTTCATATGATCCAGGGGGTTGACTTTCTGTTCCTTATTTTCAAGGACCATTCCAGGGATCTCTAAGACTTCCCAGCTTTTTAGCAAGATCTTTACTCTATGCAACTGATAATAACTGCTGGAAGGTGTGGTAGATGCCTGCTGGACGCAGAGCCTGGAGCCAGCCTGTTGGTCAGCTTGCTTTCCCTGAGTGGATCATGAGATGAGGTTCAGGAGGTCATGGGGTGGTTTGATTCCAGTGTGCCCCACAAACTTAAGTGTTCTGAATACCAGCTTCCCACCTGATGGAGATTTGGGAATTAATACCTCTTGGAGGCAGTGTACTGTTATGGACGGTCTCATGAGTGTTACAGCCAGCTTTCCCTTGCCAGTGTTTTACACACTCCCCTGTCCCTGTTGTCCACTGGACATTGTCCAGGTGGTGATGTCCATCCACTGCTCATGCTGTTGTGTCCCCTGCCATCATAGAACTTGCCCTTGAGTCTGTAAGCAAAAATAACCCCCCTTCCATCCCCACCCCCCAAGCTGCTCTTAGTCAGGTGTATTCCGCCAGCAATACGAACCTGACTGCAACAGTAAAGTTGGTACCAAGAATGATGTTGCTGCTACTCACTTGTGTGGCTTTGGCCTTTTGGAGCAGATGTTCAAGAGGAATGTGGGAGGATTTGAAACCTTGTCCTAAAAGATGCCTTGCAGTGCTGTAAGTACAGCTTGATGGACTGTCCTGCTTAGAGTTGAAAAACCTGAATGCAGTAAGAACTATGGACTGTGAAGTTTGGCTTATGAGGGTGAGAATGAGCTTTGTCTGGACTAGGCTAGAATCAGTTTGCATGTGAAGCTTGCTGTTATTCCAGTGCCCTGTGAAGTTCTGCAGGTTTGCATTGTGTAGAAATGGACTGGTGTGAGCAGAGCAATGTGGTAGAGAAGAAATGAAATTTTTGGGTGAAACTACTGTCTGTTCATTTGCAACCTAGAGACTACAACCTTTGAGATTGGGCCTGCTGACCTTCAATGAGACAACAGGAAGAATGTAGACTCTTTTGAAGGGGTCTGAGTGCTCAATTAGTGTCTGGTTCTTCAAAGTTTGCTGTATTCCCACCTGGATTAACATATTGGTACCCAACCTGGTATTATGGGTATAAGAAATTCAGGAAAGAGGGGTCATTGAATTTGCAACTCGCTCTTGCGTATTAGAAATGGCCATGGGCAGTGTGAAGCAGGTTTGCATGGAGATGCGATGGAGGCATGAGGATGGACCATGGATTGCAGTAGAGACCCAGTGGGGATGCCAGGACGACAAAATGGCTGCTAAGGAGAGCTGTCAGCACTGGATGATGTTTTTCAGTACTGTTAGTAGCTTACATGAAGAGGTGGAATTGGATCTTCAGAGATGTGTCAGTGGTTATAATTATCAGATTTGGAGATTTTCCCTGGCTAAATTTTTGTAGATGGAGCTAGAGAGTTTGATGTTTGTCCTCTTTAAATCTTTTTTGGTTGAATATTTCCTTGCTATTTCCAATGCCATCTTTTGCAGTGTGAATGTTTATTCTCTGCCATCATGTTTTCTTTTTTCTTTTTTTTTTTCTTTTGGTATTATGACTCAGTTAAAAGATCTTGGAATATGGGAATGTTTGTATATCATTGTGATTTATTAAAAAAATACTATGAGAACTCATAAAGTTGGATGGATGCATTGTATTTTATATCATGTATGGTTATCAGTTTATGGGGGTCAGGGGTGTAATGTGGTGTTTGATTCAGGTGGCTCCCATGAACTTAGGTGTTCTGAATGCTAGGTCTCCAGCTGATGACAATTTGGACATTAAAGCCTCCTGAAGGCTGTGTATTGTTGGGGGAGGGATTATTGATATTATAAGCAGCTTCCTCTTGCCAGTGTTTGGCATACTCTTTTGTTGCTGTTGTTCATTAGATGTTGCCCAGAACGTGATATCCACCCTCTGCTCATGCCATTGTTTTCCGATGCCATCAAGGAGCTTTGCTTTGAGTCTGTAAGCCAAATTAAAAGTGTTTTTTGTTGTTGTTGTTGTTTTTTCCTACAATGTGCTCTAAGTTGGTGTTTTCTTCTGGGAATGCAAAACTGACTTCCACAGGTACCAATGAAGTTTAAGCCTCTGAAACCTTTTTCCTATGTCCCAGGTCCTCCTAGTATGTGGTTAGGGGCTGTGCAATTCTGCCTAGATCTGGGTAAAATAGTCATGGATGGACTAGAACCAGGCTTCTGTCGCCCCTGGCCATGGCCTTGGTAACATTGCCTCATACCTTGATTTCACACCCCACTGGCTCACACTGCTATGGGCTGCTTCTGGCTGAGGTGGATTTTTAAAAACTATATATTATTGTTATTTATTAATGTGAGAGAGACACAGAGAGAGAATTGGTCAACCAGGGCATCCTGCCACTGCAAATGAACTCCAGATGCATTTACAGCTACCTGCATCGGGCTTACATGAGTACTGGAGAATCCAACCAACGCAAGCGCTTTAACTGCTAAGCCATCTCTGCAGCGCAGATCTTTTTTCCTTAGAATGAACTTTCTGTTTTTTCCTTTGGTTTTTTGAGACAGGGTCTCACTGTAGGTTAGTCTGACCTGGAATTCACTATGTATTCCCAGGGTGGCTTCGAACTCATGGAAATCCTCCTATTTTTGTCTCCTAAGTGCTGGGATTAAAGGTGTGTGCTACGACATCAGAATTTTCAGGGTTTTTTATTGACAACTTCTATACTTACAAACAACAAACCATGGTATTTCCCTGCCTTCTCTCTTTCCCTCCCCTTCCCCATTTTCTCCTTCACAGCTCTGCTCTCCATCATATCCTCTCCCTCTGTACATTACACTCTCTTTTAATTTCATGCTACAATCTTTTTCTCCTATTATAAAGGTCTTGTGTGGGTATGGCTAGGCACTGTGAGGTCTTATATTTTGGGGTCAAATTCTGTCTGGAAAGTTGTATGTAGGGAGTGGTACCCTTCCTTAGGCTCCCACATTCTTTCCGCCACCTCTTACACAATGGACACTGAGCCGTGGAGTCTGTAAAAATTTCAGTGCTGGACACTCCTCCAACCCTTCTTCTCTGCACTATGTTGCTTTTTGGGCCATGCCAGTGGTCATCACCATCTGAAAAGAGAAGCTTCTCTAACCAGAAGTGAGATTAATATTAATGTATGAGTATGAACATTAAGTATAGTGATTTCAGGGCAATTTGGTGAGAGTAATATATGCATTTATCCAGATAAGAGCAGGCTTTATACCCTAAGGCTCATGACCTCTACTGCCATAGGCCTCTGATTAGCTTTTCAGTACCAGGCACATATTCATTCCCATAAAGTGGGCCTTCAATCCAATTAGAGAGCAGTTGGTTCCCCCAGAGCAGACATGCCACTATTCCATTCGTCCAGTCATTTGGCCTATCTGGCCAAGCTTGAGGTTTCTAGTGTCCACTGTTTTTACCACTGATGGCTTCTGTCTCCAATAAGACTGCATACACAGAAGGTTTTTCCAGCTTTCAGTTGCCTGGGCTACAGGGAGAAGATTTCTGCTCTGCACCACCTTGATTTCTCAATGACTTTGCCACTCAGTTATGTGATGTCTTCAGCAATAGGGTCTTACCAACTCTTTCTCACAGTGAACAAAGGGCCTTGGCAATAACCTATAATGTTTTGGAGGCAACATAGACCTCCGTGGCCAATGACTCACTGGGAGGTATCCCATCCCTGGCACTGAAATTTGCTACTAACAATATATGGATTGTGGATGTGCCATTATTTTAAAAAGTAGATTTTCTTATGTTTTATTCAGAATATCTTGAATTTTGACCCTCCCCACCCATCTTTCTTTTATATGATCACTTCCCCTGACCTCACTTAGGCCTTTTCCTTCCCTTAATTTGTTCTTCTTCTTACCTATATACAATACCATACCCTTAAGACCTTCCCTTCTTCCCTGTCTTATAGCCTTTTCCTAGCTTATGGCCCTCTGCTACTGATTATTGGTTCCAGATTACACACAATCTACACATTTGTAAATAGGATCCACATATTAGAGAGAACATATGACTTTTGGCTTTCTGGTGCTGGGTTACATCTTTCCTTTTTTTTTTTTTAACCGCTGAAGGGAACTCCATTCTGTAGATGTACCACATCTTTATCATCCATTCATCTGTGGATGGATATCTAAGCTGTTCACATTTCCTCGCTATCAGGAATAGAGCAGCTGTAAACATGTTTGTGCAAGTGTCTCTAAGGTAGTGAGAAGAGTCATTAGGATATATGCCAAGGAGTGCAATAGTTGGATCATACAGCAACTCTATTTTTAGCTGTCTCAAGAACCTCCACACTGATTTTCACAATGGCTGTACCAGATTACATTCCAACGAAGAGTGCAGAACGGTTCCCTTTTTACCACAACTTCAAAAACATTTGTTGTCATTTGTTTTCTTGACTGTAGCCATACTGACAGGAGAGAGATGGAATCTCAAGGAAGTTTTAATTGGCATTTCCCTGATGGCTAAGGATGTAGAAGAGTTTTTTAGGTGTTTATATGCCATCTGTGTTTCTACCAGTGAGAACTCTATTTTGTTAGCCCCCCCTTTTTTATTGGGTTGTTTGATTTCTTATTTTTCTCTTTTTTGAGTTCGTTGTATATTCTGAATATTAATCCTCTGTCAGATGTGTAACTAACAAGGATTTTCTCCCATTCTGTAGGCTGTCATTTTCTTCTATTCAGACTGTCCTTTGCTGTACAAAAGCTTTCTAGTTTCATGAGATCCCAGTAGTTGATTACTGATTTTATTTTCTGAGCCATTGGGGTCATATTCAGAAAGTCATTACGTATGCCAATATGTGGAAGGGTTTTCCCTACCTTTCCTCTAGAAATTTCAGAGTTTCAGGACTGATATTAAGGTCCATGATCCCGTTGGATTTGATTCTTGTGCATTGGGAAAGACAAGGATCTATTTTCATCTTTCTTCATATACATATCCAGTTTTCCCAGCACCACTTGTTGAAAAGGCCATCTTTTCTCCAATTAATATTTTTGGCATTTTTGTCAAAAATCAGATATCTATAGACAACTGGATTAACATCTGGGTCCTCTGTTCTGTTCCATTGATCTACATGTCTGTCTTTGTGCCAATACAATGCTGTTTCTGTTACTATGACTTTGTAATAGAGCTTAAAATTGTGTACGGTGATAACACCAGCCTCACTTTTGATGCCAAATTTTTTTTGGCTATTCGAGGATTTCTGTGCTTCAAAATGAAATTTTGGATTTTTTTTTCTATTCCTGTGAATAATGCCATTGGAACTTTAGTGGGGATTTCATTAAACGTGTAGATTGCTTTTGGTAAGATTGACATTTTACAATATTGATTCTTCCAATCCAAGAACATGGGGTATCTTTCCATATCCGTGTGTCTTCTGCAATTTCTCACTTGAGTATTTTGAAGTTCTAATTGTAGAGCTCCTTCACTTCCTCAGTTAAGTTTATTCCAAGGTACACTATTTATTTTTTTTTGTTTTTTCAGGCAATTGTGAATGGGACAGATTTCCTGATTTCATTCTCCACACAGTCGTTGTTAGCATACACGGAAGCTACTGATTTATGTGTATTTATTTTGTGTCCTGCTAAATTGCTAAAAGTGTTTAGCAGCTCTAACAGCTTTCTGGTAGAGTTTTGGGGTCTTTTATGTATAGAATCATATCTGCAAATAGTGACAATTTGTTCTCTTCCTTTCCGATTTATATCCCTTTTGTGAGTGTTTCTTGCCTTGTGGGTATAGTTAATACTTCCAATACTATATTAAATAAAAGTAGGGACGGTGGACACCCTTGTTTTGATCCTGAATTTAATGGAAAAGCTTCAAATTTTTCACTATTTAGTATTATGTTGGCCATAGGTTTGTAATAAGTAGCTTTTATTATGTTGAGATATGTTCCTTCTAGTCCCAGTTTCTGTAATGCTTTTACCATCAAAGGATGTTGGATTTTTTCAAATGCCTTTTCTGCATCTATTGAGATGATCATGTGATTTTTGCCCTTCAGACCATTTATATGATGTATTACATTTATTGACTTGCATATTATGAATCATCCTGTATCTTTGGGATAAAGACAACCTGGCCAGTGTGAATAATATTTTAGAGATATTCTTGTATTATGTTTGCTAATATTTATTTCAGATATTTTGCATGTATGTTCATGAGGGAAATTGGTCTGTAATTTTCTTTTTTCATTCTCTTTTTGCCTGGTTGTGGTACGAGGGTGATGCAGGCTTCATAGAAGGAGTTCGGTATAATTCCTTCCTTTTCTATTTAATGGGAAAGTTTAAGAAGCATTGGTGTTCTTCCATGAAGGTCTGGTACAATTTGCCAGTAAATCCATCTGGACCTGGGCTTTTTTTCAGTAGGGAGACTTTTTATAACTGCTTAGATCTCTGTACTTGTAATAGGTCTGTTTAAATGGTGTACCTCATCTTGATTTAATTTTGGTAGGTCATATGAATCAAGGAAATCATCTATTTCTTTCAGATTTTCAAACTTAGAGGAATATATATTCTTCATGTTTGTCCTTATCATTGTCTGAATTTCTTTGGTATCTCTTGTAATGGTGCCTTTTTCTTCTCTCTTTTTTTGAAAAAAAAATTGTCTCTTCTCTCTTTCTTCTGGTCAAATTTGCTAAGGGTTTATCAATCTTGTTTATCCTCTCAAAGAACCAACTCTTTGTTTTATTGATCCTTTGGATTGTTTTTTGGTTTCTGTTTTATGATTTGCACACTAATCTTTATGATTTCTTCTCATCTACTGCTTTTTGGTTTGCCTTGTTCTTCTTTATCCAAGGCCTTAAGGTGGAGCATTAAATTATTTATTTGTGAACTCTCTAATTTCTGAATATAGACATATAGAGCTATAAATTTCCCTCTTAGCACTGCCTTCATTGTGTCCGAAAGGTTTTGGTATGTTGTTTTATGTTGTGGTTGGAACAGAATAGATGTCCCACCCCAATATATTCAGTTGTTTTTTGTTTGTAGTTTGCATCTGCAGCCACCTCAGTGGATGCAATGTCACTGGGTTGATCTTTATGTGTGGTGGTGGGTTTCAGATTTCAATCTAAAGATAAGCAAAGTGTACCGAGCTGGAGTTCCTGAAGTGTGCTGTGCTGTGTGGCTTTTTGTCATGGATTTTGTCCTTGCACCTGAAGTTGCCTTCTGTAGTGGTGAGCCAAGTTTTATGGACTATTCTGATGAGAGTCTGAGAATGCTAAGTGCAGACAGCATTAAACTTTGAGGCTTGGCTTATGAGCTTTCTAAGGGGAAGAGAAAACTGCAGAGGACTTTGTTGGAACTGGGCTAGTGGCATAAGGGCTGGCTGCGTCCTGATGCCCAGGCCCAGAGAGTTGGATCAAGGTTAAATTTGTAATGGACTGATGTGCTTGGCTACAGATATTGGACTGAGAGATTTAAGATTTTAAGCTGAAAAACTTTAAGCAAGTGAAATTTACTGGCACAGAGACTGGCTTTAGATTACTAAAGCTGATATTGTCAAACACATTAGCAATCTTAAAGGAAGATGGTCCAATTTGTTTATCATGGAAAAGATGCCTGAGGAAAGACTATCATAGAAATGCAAACACTTTTGGAAGGAGTAGACTGAAGAAAGAACCTGCTTTTCAAGGTTATGATTTATTTTGTCTGTAAATTAAGAATATGGCTGTTTCCTGCACACCTGGTATTGATTTCAGAAGCATGAGAAATGCATGGAGTGGTCGTGAATTGCACATGCTTCCAGGAGCTGTCACTGAGATGGAGCATGAGGTAGGGCCTGATGCCCTGATAGGCTGAAAGTGCCTTTGGAGAATGTGAGGAGTGGTCATGAATTGCACACGGTTCCAGGAGCTGCTGCTGAGATGCAGCATGAGGCAGGGCATGATTCCCTGATATTCTGAAAGAGCCTTTGGAAGATGGACCGTGGTTTGCATGAAGAACTCAAGGTGTTTTGGATATACCAGGCCTATGCAAGGGATACCATAGAGCGTACTGTTGGTCTATGATGGAAGTGTTCCCTGGCTACTCTGCCCAGCCGGAGGGGCAGAATTGAAAAATCTGGAGACTATCAGTCTTTGCTTATATGGGACTTGAACTTCAGAACTTTGATGTATGTTTGATGATGGTTGAGTTTGCATTGTTTTAGTCTCTCCTTGCTATGCCTTATACCAGTTGAAAATGTTTACTCTGTGCCTTTATATGTTAGAAATGTTTAACTTGTTTGATTTTAAAGGTCTTAATATCTTAAATTGGTCAAGACTGTGGGGTCCTTTGAAATTGAACTGAATACAATTTACAATGTGTGATGGTTATAAAATTTTTGGGGGCCAGGGGCAGAATGTTGTGGTTTGAATAGAATAGAAATAGAATAGATGTTCCCCAATATATTCAATTGTTTATTTGTTTGTAGTTTGCATGTGCAGCCACCTGGCTGCAGGCACTGTCACTGGGTGGATCTTCAGATGTGGTGGTGGGTTTCAGATTTCTATCTAAAGATAAGCAATGTGTACCTAGCTGGAGTTCCTGAAGTGTGCTGTGCTGTGTGGCTTTTTGACTTTTGGCTTGTGCTTCTCTCTTTCTGCTTGGACCTGTGAAGGCAGCCCAGCTTCTCCTGCCATTTATGGAACTTCCCCGGGACCTGTAAGCTTCAATAAATATCCCTTCCTCCGTAACTGTATCTGGTCTGGAAGTACATCTCAGCGAACCTGAAGGTATTTGCTACATATTATCATCATCATTTGATTCTATGAATTTATTGATTTCCTTTTTGATTTCTTCAATGATCCACTTATCATTCAATCGTGTACTGTTTAGTCTCCATGAATTTCTGTATGCTCTGTAGCATTTCTTGTTCCTGATTTGCAGTTTAAAATCATTGTGTTAAGATTGAGAACAATGGATTATTTCAATTTTCCTCTAATTGTGGAGATTTGCTTTGTGTCTTAATATATAGTGTATTTTAGAGGATGTTCCATGTGCTGCTGAGAAAAATGTATATTCTGCCACATTTGGGTGGTAAGAGCTGTAGATATCTGTTAGGTCCATTGGTTCCATGACATCATTTAATTCATTTGTCTCTCTGTTTATTTTTTTGCCGGTATGACCTGTCAGTTCATGAGTGTGGGGTATTGAAGTCTACAACTACAATTGCATTTGATGTTATTTGTGACCTTAAGTCTAATAGGTTTTGTTTGAGGAAACTGGGAGCCCCCATGTTAGGTGTATATATGTTTAGGAGTGTAATGTCCTCCTGCTGTAGTGTTCCTTTAATCAGTAAAAAATGACCACCCTTAACTTTCTTCAATACTGTTAGTTTGAAGTCTATCCTGTCAGATACTAAGATAGCAATCCATGCTTGTTTCCTAGGACCATTTCCTTGAAATACCATTTTTCATCCTTTCATCCTAAATTAGTGTCTATCTTTTATTGAGAGATGAGTTTCCTGGAGGCAAATAAAAGGCAGGATCCTGTCTTTAGCCCAGTGTGCCAGCCTGTTTCTTTTGGATGCTGCATTGAGGCCATTGATATTAGGACTTATTATTGAAAGCTATGCATTTATTCTTGCCCTATTTTCTTATTTTGTAGTGCTTCCTGTTTTCCCTTTACTCAATTGTTTTAACTGTTATTTGAGTGTGGTTTATTTTTTCATATTTCCACCTTTGTGTGTTTAGCTTTCTTTTTGGCAATAAGAATTCCTTCAAGTATTTTCTGTAGAGATGGTTTAGTTGTCTTGAATTCTTTTAGCCTGTTTTCATTGTGGAATATCCTTATTTTTCCATCAATTTGGATAGATAGCTTTGCAGGGTAAAGTAATCTTGGTTGACTGTTGTTACCCTTCAGAACTTGGAATACGACTTTCCAAACTCTTCTGGCTTTCAAAGTTTGTGTTGAGTAATCTGCAGTTATCGTGATGGGCTTGCCTTTGTAGGTGGCTGGCTTCTTCTTTCTAATTGCTTTGAATATATTAATAGAAGCATTGTGGCCATTTACCATGTTGTTATAGTTTCTGTCTTTTGGGCACAGCAGTCAGTCAATGGATGGAGTCAGTGCTCAGAGATACTGCCTCACACACTCTGGTTCTTCTGCCTAATTTTAGCACATTTCACTGAGCATTTGTGACTGTGTTTTTAGTCTATTTATTCTAACTTTGAGTTCATTGCGGCTTCTAGAAATCTTTTTCAGTATGTTTAATGTATCTCCAAATCACGTGGTTTATGTTTGCAAACTCTCCCTTCAAGCAGTTGGTTGCTCACCTCAATTAGTCTTTGCCGTCGCTTTAGTCCTTCATAATGTGTGCATCTTCACTCTTTTTTTTTTAAGTTGGCTTTTTATTGAGAATATCCTTAATTGTAAACCATATATTATGGTAATTTCTTCCCTCCCCCTAGTTACCCTTTTGACACTTTGAAACTCCAATGTCCATCATATACATGGATTCATCCTTTGTTAGTGGTTAAGGTGTCTTTTCTTGAATTGTTTGTATATTTGTGTTGCCTTTGGATCGTATGGCCCTTTGCAAGCAAAACCAGGCATTCAAGCACGGTATGCATTGTTGACTCTGTTTGTGTATCACAGGAGGAAGTGGGATTTTACATTAAAGCCACTGTCATGGTTTCTGTACATTTCATTCCCTTTGTTCTCACCTATTTGGCAGCATACTATTGGGTCCTAAATAAAAATTCAAAATTACCAGACCCAATCCTGGTTATGGTCACCCCAAATTACTCACAACTTCTGAGGACTATCATCTCAGAATTAATCTCTTCGAGGACCTTACATAGTAAGTACCACATAGCATCCGTTTTATTGATGTTGAAGTGAATCTTTGATATGATGTCTTCCTTTCAAGAGTATAAACAACCAGTTTTAGTCTTTTTTAAATATGATTTTGTACCCAAAGTGTCTGTGAAAATTTTTTGGAACCAATTCTTAATTATCCTTATCAAGATAAAACATCTGTGATGATAGTATATGTCTCTCCATAAGAGCTAGGCCTCATAAAGATTCTCTAAAATTTTTAAAGAATATTGAGCACTTTTCTTAGGACATAATATATGTTTTCCAAAATTGGTGTATAAGAAGATTTAAAAAAAATTGTTTATTTTTATTTAGTTTTTTGAGAGTGAAAGAGAGAGAACGGGCAAGCCAAGGCCTCCAGCCACTTCAAACGAAATCCAGATGCGTGTAACCCCTTGTGCATCTGCCTAACGTGGATGCTGGGGAACCAAGCCTTGAATAGGTGTCCTTAGGCTTCATAGGCAAGTGCTTAGCCGCTAAGCCACCTCTCCAACCCTGCTTTAAAAAAAAATAAAAACTAATCACAGCATTTAAACTATTTTAGGTGAAAGCTTCAGTCAACTTAGACCATACTTTCATTTATTTATTTTTTTTAAATTTTACTTATATATTAGAGAGAGTAAGAGAGGAATTGAGGAAGACAGAGAGACAGAGAGAGAGAGAGAGAGAGAGAGAGAGAGAGAGAAAGAGAGAGGAAGCGTGGGTGAGCCATAACCTCTAACCATTTCAAATAAACTCAAGAGTCACGAGCCACCATGTGCATCTTGTGCCTGTGGGTCCCGGGGAATCAAACTGAGGTCCTTTGTCTTTGCAGGCAAATACCTTAAAAATGAGCTACATATCCAACCCGAAATTGTGCTTGTTAAATATTTTGTGGATAAAGTAATGGCACAAATAATTCTAAGTGTGCTAATGGTGGACCTTGTGTAATGTACTTACTGAATTTTCATTGCTGTCAATGTTACTGAATGAACAAAGGGAACATGGATTATTTTCCAATAGCTTACTCTTCTGGTTCTTCATTCCACCTACATCAACTGTGGGGTCATGAAGGTTCCCAAGAGTGTCTGAAAGGGGACCCCATGCCCCAGGATACATTTTTTCACCTTGAGCCTCTTATTTCTTTCTGCACATCTTTCAGCCATTTTCCCTGGGTTTACAAGGAAAGAAAAATAACGATCCTTCCATATGGGATTTACATGAGTCATATTTTCCCCTTTGAAGATAGAAGTCTCCTCCATGTCCACTGCCTCAAACAAAGGGTGATCCTCTGGATAGAAAGTAGCTCATCACTCATATACAATGTCTCAAGTCCTCTGTAAGTTCTGCAGAACCCATGCTAATGTGAGTAGGGATATCACATGCTTGTCAGGTGCCTCATTATTCTATCACACAGAGAATCCCTGGATCTTCATGACATTCTGTTTGACCTGGAAGTTACAGGTTCTCTCACCTTGGGTGACAGCTTTTAGCTATTAAAGAATTTGCTCTTTTCAGATAAATTATCACTTTTATCAACTGAGCATGGACTGTGGATATATAACCATGTGCTAGACGGAATCATTTATCTTCAAATTGATCAACATTTTAGACGTCATCCCATCACGTAGTAGTAGCAAGCCTACTGCAATGGGGATGCCTGAAATATGAGTGAACACGACATGAAGTGTGTGCTTCTCTGGGAATAACAACACCCAACTAAGCATATGTTACTAGGCTGAGGGAGGACAATGGCCAGGAGTCCAAAGCCAGCTGATAGACCATAAGACCTGCTTCAAATATAAAACATTCAGAGACTTAATAATCTTAGAGATAGTACTAGTTCACTTACTTGGATTGCTCACTTATCATTGTCATTGATGATGATTGTGAGCCAATTTTCCTGAAATGAGCATGATATTGGTGCATTATCCTTGAAAGAAAGGCAAAGTTACATGACGTTAGGAGCAGTATATTCTTTCTACCTGGTGACACAGGCACTAGGACTATTGCTTGAACTTTGAAGCCCAATCACATAAGGTTTTCAATTACTCTTTATTTGAAAGTTTTGAATATTAAATTATTTGTTTACTTTCTATCAGAAGAAAATTCGTAATTAGATATCACATGTGGTTACAGCTGTGCCCCAGTCTGTGGCAACCGGATCTTCTGCACATTTTCAGGAGCATTGCAGATGTTTTTTACTGTCTATTCTAATTGAGCCTTAGAAGCTACACAAAATTTTTGAGTTTTGTATATCCACCCATCATACTGGTGTAGGTTTTCCTTTTACTTTCTTTTTTAAAAAATATTTCTTTTTATTTATGTATGAGAAAGAAGTAGGTAGATGGAGTGAAAGAGAGAATGGGAATGCCAGGGCTTCTAGCCACTACATACAAACTCCAGACACATGAGCCTTCTTGTGCATCTGGTTTACGTGGGTCCTGGGGAATCAAACCCAGGCCCATAGGTTTCACAGGCCAATGCCATAACCACTAAACCATTTCCCAAGTCCCTATTTTTAATCTTTTTTTTTTAACATTTGCTTTTCCAGGTAGGGTTTCACTCTAGTAGAGCTTGACATGGAATTCATGATGCAGTCTCAGTGGGGCTGCAAAGTTATGGTGATCCTTCTATCTCTGCCTCCACAGTGCTGGGATTATTGTCTTGTCTGCCCGGCCTGGTGTAGTTTTGCAAATTCTCCCATCAAGCAGCACTGTTGCTCATCTCAATACTTCTGTGCTTTCTTGTCAGTCCTTCACTAAGAGGGCATGTTGATTCATGTTTTAATAGGGGTAAAGGTATCTTTTCTTCAGTTGTTGGTCGAATTTTGTTGTTCTTTGATCTCATAGTCTCTGTGCAAGGAAAATCAGGCAGTCAACCATGGTATGCAGTGTTGACTCTGTTTGTGTATCACAGGGGGTAGTGTGACTTTTACACTTAAAACCTCTCCAGGACTCCTTACATTTCAGCCCACTCTTTTCCCACCTAAATGGCACTGTACTATTGAGTGTCAGATAATAATTGAAAATTACTAGGCACAATCCAGGCAAGGCTTACTACAAACATAGTTGTCAGTCTTTGGTTATCAGATTTACTTGTTCACAATTTGATTTTGGAAAAAGTAGGCACATCTCTGAGAAGCATCAATGCTAGAGTTAATCCCTTTTACAGTTCTTACACAGTAAGAACCACTTAGCACTTAGCATCCTTTTTATCTATGTGGAAAGGACTCTTTGATATGATGACATCCTTTCAACTGAAGATACCACATAGTTTTAGACTTTTTTTTTTCTTATAATGTTTTTGTTCTCAAAGGCTTCCAAGGGAAAATTTTGGTACCAATTCTGAATTTTCCTTACCACGATAAAAAGTCCTGGATGACAGTATGCATTTCGCTTTAGAGATAGGACTAATATAAGTGCTCTCTATTTTTTAAATTTATTTATTTTAGAGATTCAGATCAAAAGACGGAGAGAGTGAGAGAGAGAGAGAGAGAGAGAAATTTCTTTGCTAGGTCTTAGCCTCTTCAAATGAACATTTGTTTTTCGGGATTAGGGTTTCAGTCTAGTGCAGGATGACCTGGAATTTTGAATGTAGTCTCAGGCTGGCTTCAAGTCATGCTGATCTGCCTATCACTGCCTCCGTAGTGCTGGGATTACAGCCATGTACTACCATGTCCAGCCTGAGAAACACACACACACACACACACACACACAGAGAGAGAGAGAGAGAGAGAGAGAGAGAGAGAGAGTGAGAGAGAGAGAGAGAATGGCCACATCAGGCTTCTAGCCTCCGCAAACCCACTGCAGATGCATGTGCCTTCTTGTTCTTCAGGCTCACATGGGTCCTGGGGAATGGAACAAAGTTCTTTTGGCTTGGCGGATAACTGCCTTAACTGCTGAGCCATTTCCCTAGCCCAGATCATTCTATTTTTAAAGGATACTGAGTACTTGCCTCAGAAAGACATAATAGATGTTTTTTTTTTTTTTAATGATGTATAATAGTTTCTTTGAAAATGAATCGCAATATTTAGGCTATTTTAGGTGAGAGATTCAGACAGTTCCCACCATACTTTCTATTTATTTTTGTTTGGCTGAGAAGGGCCGATTCGGGCTGAACCAAGGGGTTTGGGGTGGAGCCTGGCCAGGCAGACCAGGGCTGGTTGAACCAGGGCCGAGCCTAGCCGAGCCGGGCCTAAGATAGTTGAGAGAAGCCGAGCAGGGCGGAGAGTAGCTGAGCAGGGCAGAGCCGAGTGCAGGGGGTGGGGGAGAACCATGCCTTGCTACAAGGGTTGGGTAGAGCATAGCCCAGCCTTGCCGAGGAAGGCTGACTCGAGCTGAGCCTGGCTGAGCAGAGCAGATTTGTGTGGAGCCATGCCTGGCCGACTAGGGTTGGGTAGAGCAGGGCTGAGCTAAACCGAGCCAGGCTGTGTGGGGCCAAGGACAGCTGAGCAAAAAGGAGCAGGACAGAGCCAAGTAGGGCGAGGGGGCGGAGCCATGACAGGCATAGCAGGGCTGGGTAGAGCAGGACACAGCAAGGCCAAAGAGAGCGAAGCAGGGCCATGCTTCGGAGGGGGGTTGTGTGGAGCTATGCCAGGGAGAACAATGCTGGAAGAGCACAGCTGAGACTGGCCCAATCGAGCCAAGCCGGCCCCAGGAGAGCCGAACTAAGCAGGGGGGCAGCAAGGAGGTGAACAGAGTTATACTAGGCAGAGCAGGACTGGGTAGAGCAGGGCCGAGCTTGGCCAGGAAGGGTCGAGCCTTGCCAAGAAGGGCCAAGCTGGTCCGAGAAGGGCCAAGCGGGGGGGGCGGGGGGGAGGAGGCACAGGTGGCAGAGGTCAGAGCCAATGCAACCAGGGCTGGGGTAGATCATGGTCAATGAGTACTGAGCCAGCCAAGAAGAGCCCAGCGGAGCTGAGCAAGGCAGAGCTGATTAGGACTGGGACATTGCCATGCCAGGCAGACCAGGAGACAAGCCGGCAAAGAAAATGTCACCACCAAGCTGCTTTCTCTGGGATTCTTTAGCCATCTGCAGTTTCCCATACTCCCAGATGCCTAGGAGGGCACGCAGCACCCCATGGCAAATTTTTACCAGACAGGCAGTGTGCTTCTGGTTGGGGACACCCAAGTTAGGATGAAGCCCTTCCCAGATTAAGAGACCCACGGCTCTCCAAGGTGCATGTGGATGGGCGCATGGGGCAGGCATGCGGTGCCCATTGACCTACGTCCTCAGCCCTGCATCGTGCCTCCCACCCTGAGCACCAAGGCTGGCTGTTGTCACTTGCATATGCCAGGGCAGGTTGAATGGGCACTACCATGGTCCCAATGCATCCCAGAATACACAGGAAGTCTTGGTTCTCTTCCAGAAGAGATTCTTCTACATTATGCCTCTCCCTATAAAAATGAATGGATTTTTAAAACTAAGAAATCAGTTGGGGAGGTGGCCCAGTTGCTGAAGTGCTTTCTGTGCAAGCATGAGGATCTAATTTCAGATCCCTGGCACCCACATAAAATGCTGGGCATTGTCATGTGTACCCATCATCTCAGAACTAGGGAGGTAGAGTAGCAGATTTGGTGAGCTCTGGATTTAGGGAGAGAGCCTGTCCTAGTAAATAAGTTGGAGAACAATTGAGGAAGATGCTTAACATAGACCTCTAGCCTCTACATGCACGTACACAAATGGGATACAGACACACACACACATACACATACACACACACACACCTGGAGGCTGGGGAGATGGTTCAGCATTTAAAGGTGCTTGATTGCAAGGCCTGCCATTCAGGCTTAATTCGCAGAAACCCACTAAAAGCCAGATGCAAAAAGTACTATTATCTGTTTGCAGTGATAAGAGACCCTGCATGCCCATACCCACCCCCATAAGGACACATACAAATAAATTGTAAAAAGGCTCTCTAAGAAAAATAACCATACCCCAGAGTCTTTCAGAAGAGTCACAACTCTTCCAGGCTTTTTTGAATAAAGTAGAGAAGAAAGTATATTTTTTTCTGAATTAAAGTTTATTAAATAAACGTTAATGACTTACTATGTTGTAGAATAAAACTTCATTTACATTTGCTCTAAGAAACACACAATTTTTATGATAAATACATATATACTCTGGATTAGTAAATGTAGCCACTTCAGCTCCTGGGGTAATATTAGGAAAGATGTATGGGGCTCCAGTGTGAATGGGTCTTAGTAGACATCCAGTCAGAGGGCAAAGAGGAACACTGAAGGGACCCTACTCATTCCCAAACTCTCACATAGCCCACTAGACCCTTCAGTCCCCATCACCCATCCCTGCTGCCATGGCCCTGACCAGGTGCAACCCTCATTCATTTTCTCAATTCTTTCATAAAACAAGATACACAGAGTGGCTCATGTATACACTGCATGTTTTTAGTGGCTGTGGGTTCAGGTGCACCCATCCTGTCATTGTCTCACTGTGCTTGTAAACAAGTAAAACTATTTTTAAGAACATTTGTGTTTTCCTCACCATAATATGATAGCCCTTATTAATTAGGAATCTAACTTAATTATTGTCAATAGGAACAAAAATGCAAACATGGTTCGCCTGTAAAACTCTTCTTTGCAGTGTGCTTTGACTAAGAAGAAAATACTGTCACTATCCTGATGATACTTTGCTTTGTCTGCCAGATATGGATCAATGTGTGCATAATCCAATCAATCAGTATGCCAACATAGAGCAAAGTCACTGTCTCCAGAAAACTATGACATTTCTGGCTTATGAAGACCCCTTGGGGATGGCTCTGGCTTCCTTGGCCCTGTGCTTCTCTGCATTCACTGCTTTTGTTCTTTGAGTTTTTTTGAAACACCAATAAACACCGATTGTAAAGGGCATTAATCAAACAAACAGCTGCATCCTGCTCATGTCCCTGAAGTGTTGTTTTCTCTGTCCATTCCTCTTCATTGGATACTCCAGCACAGCACATATAACGATTGCAGTTCTGTTCACTGTGGCTGAATCCACTGTGGCTGTGTAAACTGTCTTGGCCGAAACAGTTACTGTTGTTCTGGTTTTGAATGTCACTGAATCAGGAAGAAGGATGAGAGGCCCGCTGGGATCAGTGTTACCTAACTTCATCATTCCCATATGTACCTTGATCCAACTTGTTCTCTGTGGGATCTGGTTGGGAACATATTCTCCCTTTGATGACACAGATGCATGCTTAGAACGTGGCCACATCATAATTATGTGCAACAAAATCTCAGTCACTACCATTTACTGTGGTGTGGGATACCTGGGATTTCTGACTGTAGAAAGCTTCACTGTGGTTTTCCTGACCAGAAAGCTGTCCTATGCACTCAAGGAAGCCACGTTCCTGACCTTCAGCATGCTGGTGGTCTGAAGTGTCTGGGTCACATTCCTCCCTGTCTACCATAACGCCAAGAGGAAGGCCACAGTGATAGTGGGTATTTTCTCTATCTTGGGCTCCAGTGCAGCATTATTAGGTTGGATCTTTTTTCTCCAAGAGCTACATCATTTTATTAATACCCAGTAGGAATTCTCTTTATAGCATCAAGAAAAAAACATATTGCCCATCCAATTGATTTCTAAAACTTAAGTATAAACTTAAGTTATATATAAAAACTTAACTTATATATAAAATATATATGCCATAAAATCATTTCCAATATAATAATCAACAGGAATTAGGAGATGATAAAATACTTGTTCATATGTACAAAGGAAGACAAATAGAGTAACCATCTTTTACCTGAAAGCACGTTCGTTTCCACATTTCACTCTTTCACCCTTGTACAGATACATATCCAGTTTTCCCAGCACCATTTGCTGAAGAGGCTGTCTTTTCTCCAATGAGTATTTTTGGCATTTTTATCAAATATCAGGTGGCTATAGCTACCTGGACTTACACCTGGATCCTCTATTGTGTTCCATTGATGTACATGTCTGCTTCTGTGCCAGTACCATGCTGTTTTGGTTACTATGCCTCTGTAGTATAGGCTAAAATCAGTTATGGTGATACCACCAGCCTTATCTTTGTTGCTCAGAACTATTTGAGATATTCGAGGGTTTTTTTGTGATTCCAAATGAATTTTTGGATTGTTTTTTCTGTTTCTGTGAAGAATGCCATTGGAATTTTGATGGGGATTGCATTAAATGTGTAGATTGCTTTTGGTAAGATTGCCACTTTCACAATACTGATTCTTCCAATCCAGGAACAAGGGATGTGTTTCCACTTCCTAGTGTCTTCTGCAACTTCTTGCTTGAGTGTTTTAAAGTTTTCATTGGGGAGGTCCTTTATTTCCTTTGTTAGGTTTATTCCAAGATATTTTATTTTCTTTGATGCAGTTGTGAATGGGAGTGATTCTCTGAGTCCATCCTCTGTGTGTTTGTTGTTAGCATATATGAAGGC
Source organism: Dipus sagitta (assembly GCA_036346955.1). Lineage (NCBI taxonomy): Eukaryota > Metazoa > Chordata > Mammalia > Rodentia > Dipodidae > Dipus > Dipus sagitta. The sequence continues at coordinate 29,084,331 of CM070791.1, forward strand.
TACTGATTTCTGTGTATTTATTTTGTATCCCGCTATATGGCTATAGGTTTTTACCAGCTGTAACAGTTTGCTGGTAGAGGCTTTAGGGTCCTTTATGGATAGAATCATGTCATCTTCAAATAAAGATACCTTGACCTCTTCCTTTCCAATTTGTATCCCTTTTATGTGCGTCTCTTGCCTTATTTGTATGGCTAAGATTTCCAGTACTATATTAAATAAAAATGGGGATAGTGGACACCCTTGTCTTGTTCATGATTTTAGTGGAAAACCTTCCAGTTTCTCCCCATTTAGTAATATGTTGGCTGTAGGCTTGTCATAAATAGCCTTTATTATATTGATATATGTTCCTTCTATTCTTAGTCTCTGTAGGACTTTTATCATGAAGGGATGTTGGTGTTTGTCAAACGCTTTCTCTGCATCTAATGAGATGATCATGTGATTTTTGTCCTTCAGTCCATTTATATAATGTATTACATTTATCAATTTGCGTATGTTGAACCATCACTGCATCTCTGGGGTAAAGCCTACTTGGTCAGGGTGAGTGATCTTTCTGATATATTCTTGTATTCTGTTTGCCAATATTTTGTTGAGAAGTTTTGCATCTATGTTCATGAGGGAGATGGATCTGTAATTTTCTTTTTTTGTTCTATCTTTGCCTGGTTTTGGTATCAGGGTGATGCTGGCATCATGGAAGGTGTTTGGTATGATTCTGTCTTTTTCTATTTTTTGGAAATGCTTAAGAAGCAATGGTGTTAGTTCTTCCCTGGAGGTCTGGTAAAATTCAGCAGTGAATCCATCTGGGCCTGGACATTTTTTAGTTGGGAGATTTTTGATAACTGCTTGGAACTCCATGCTTGTTATAGGTCTATTTAAGTGATTAATCTCATTTGGTTTAATTTAGGTAGGTCATATAAATCAAGGAAATCATCCATTTCTTTCAGATTTTCATACTTAGTGGAGTATATGCTGTTATAGTATGTCCCTATGATTTTTTGAATTTCTCGGGCATCTGTTGTGATGTTACCCTTTTCGTCTCTAATTTTATTAATTTGTGTCTCTTCTCTCTTTCTTTTGGTCAGATTTGCTAAGGGTTTATCAATCTTGTTTATCCTTTCAAAGAACCAACTCTTTGTTTCATTGATTCTTTGTATTGTTTTTTGGGTTTCTATTTCATTAATTTCTGCCCTAATCTTTATTATTTCTTCCCGTCTACTGATTTTTGGTTTGCCTTGTTCTTCTTTTTCCAAGGCTTTAAGGTGAAGCGTTAGGTCATTTACTTGCGACCTTTCGAATTTCTTAGTATAGGCATTTAAAGCTATAAATTTATCTCTTAGGACTCCTTCATTGTTTACCAGAGGTTTTGGTATGTGTGTTCTCATTATCGATTGACTCTATGAACTTTTTTATTTCCCTCTTTATTTCTTCATTGACTCATTCATCATTTAGTACTGTGTTGTTTAATTTCCACAACATTGGGTATGCTCTGTAGCCTTTCTTGCTATTGATTTTTCATTTGATTCCATTGTGGTCAGTTAGACTGCAAGGAATTATTTCAAGTATCCTGTATTTGTTACGATTTGCTTTGTGTCCTAATATATGGTCTATTTTAGAGAATGTTCCATGTGCTGCTGAAAAGAATGTATATTCTGTAGCATTTGGATGAAATGTTCTGTATATATCTGTTAGGTCCATTCGTTCTAAGACCTCACTTAGTCCAGATGCCTCTTTGTTTATTTTTTCCCGGGATGACCTGTCAATTTGTGAGAGTGGGGTGTGGAAGTCCCCCACTACCACTGTGTTTGGTGTCATCTGTGATCTTAGTTCTAATAGCGTTTGATGGATGAATTTCGGGGCCCCCATGTTAGGTGCATATATGTTTAGGGTTGTAATGTCCTCCTGTTGGAGGGTGCCTTTAGTCAATATAAAATGGCCTTCCTCATCTTTCTTTACTAATGTTAGACTGAAGTCTACCTTGTCTGATATTAGGATAGCAACCCCTGCTTGTTTTCTAGGTCCATTTGCTTGAAAAACTGTTTTCCAACCTTTCATCCTAAGATAGTATCCAGCCTTTGTAGAAAGGTGGGTTTCTTGGAGGCAACAAATTGAAGGATTCTGCTTTTTCACCTTCAGGTGGCTTATGTGGGTACTGGGGAATTAATAATGGTTCCTTAGGTTTCACAGGCAAGTGCCTTCTGTTAAGCCCTCTCTCCAGTCTTGTTTGTTTGGTTTTAGATTGGGATCCACTCCAGCCCAGGATGTCCTCAAACCATTCTGTACTCCCAGGCCATCCTTGAATTTACTATGATTCTCCATCCTCTGCCTCCTGAATACTGAGATTAATGATGTGTGTCACCATGTCCAGCCTCTCTCTATATAGATAGATAGATAGATAGATAGATAGATAGATAGATAGGTAGATGTATGTATAAAATCTGTGTGCTCAGATTATAGGTGTGCATCACCACCTACTGGTCCAATAATCTTTTAACTGGATTTACTACAAGAAGAACAGAACATCTCTTTCTAAACTATTTATTAGGGGAGGTATTGTGAAAGTCTTTTTTTAAGAAATTATATTCAAGTACAGAGAGAGAGAGAGAGAGAGAGAGAGAGAGAGAGAATATGGGCTTGCCAAGTCCTCTTAGACTCTGCAAATGAACTCAAGATGCATGTTCCACCTTGTGCATCTGGCTTTATGTGGTTCCTATGGAATCAAACCTGGGTCATTAGGCTTTGCAGAAAAGCTCCTTAACCACTGAGCAATCTCTCCAGTCCCTGGAAGAGTCTTTCTTCCTTTATCACATGTGGAAAACAAGAGGTTTGCAACATGTGTAGGAGAAATCTGCAGAAGATATTTGGGACAGAATGGGGGTTTCAGTGCATAACCATAATCCTAGCTACCAAGAAAGCAGAGGCAGGATGAACACTAGATGTAGGCCATTCTGGTTTTCCTTTAGACTCAGTTTTCAAAAAAAAAAAAAAGTTAAAAAGACATAGGGCTGTAGATAAGGCTCAACAGTTAAGAGAAGTTCTTTTTAGAGCCTAATGAATTGGGTCTGATTCCTCAGTTTCAACATAAAGCCAGATGCATAAACTGTCATGAACAGCCTGAGTTTGTTTATGATGGCAAGAGGCCCTAGTGCACCCAATCACTTTCTCTGTCTGTTTCTTTCTGCTGTCTCTTAAATAAATTATAAAAAATCTAGGATGAATACAATTTAATTTTTTCTCTTTCAAAAGATATGTGGAATTGAAACCTAAATGTTTAAGCCTACATAAAACAAGCCAGTTTTCTGATATAGATTCTTCCAGGTAGTCTGTGCGTGTGAATACACATACACACACAGAGAGACGTACACAGACACACACAAACACACACACACAAATTTCCTTTAAAAATCAAGGACATGCCCTCTTCTATTTTTATTCAAATTTTGATTAACAAGTTCTATGATTATAAAAAATATCACATTGTAATAAATTCCCTCCCCCACTTTCCCCTTTGCAAATCCATTCTCCATCATATCCCCTCCCCTTCTCAATCAGTTTCTCTTTTATTTTGATATCATAATCTTTTTCCTCCTATTATGATGGTCTTGTGTAGGGAGTGTCAGGCAATGTGAGGCCATGGATATCCAGGCCATTTCCTGTCTGGGAGCACATTGTAAGGAGTCCTACCCTTCCTTTGGCTCTTCCATTCTTTGCACCACCTTTTATGCAACATACCCTGAACCTTGGAAGGTGTGATAGAGATATTGCAGTACTGAGCACTCCTATCACTTCTTTCTAGCTCCATGATGCCTGCTGAGTCATCCCAAGGTCACTGCCATCTGAAAAGCGATGATTCCCTACCAAAAGTGAGAGTAGCATTAATATAAAGGTATGAACATTAGGAGAAGTGCTTACTGGGCAGTTTGATAAGCATAGTATATAGATTTAGCCAGACAGCAACAGATGTGACACCTTTAGGGCTCATGACTACCCCTCTTTTAAGTTTTCCATATCTGGGATGTATTCCCTCCCGTGGAGTAGGCTCCAGTCCAATTAGAGGGTAGTTGGTTTCCACCATGACAGAAGTGCCACTATTGCAGCTATTAGCTCATTTGGCCTGACTGGCCAAATACAAGGCTTTCAGTGTCCTCTGTTGAGTATCTTCACTAGTGATTTTTCTCTCTCCCATTGTTCTGCATGCAGTGTGGCTTTTTCCAGCTTTCTGTCAACTGGTCTCCATGGAGGAGGTTTTCAGCTCAGTTCCAGCAGGATTTCTCAGTGGCCTTGCAGCACAAGTATGTGGAATCTTCAGCAATAGGGTCTTACCACCTATTCCTGGTGGGAAACCAAGGGCCTTGGCAATGACCCTTAATATTTTGGGAGGATCAGGGACCTCCCTGGCCAACAACTCATTGGAAGGTATCCCATCACTGGCATTGAAAATTTTCTAGCAACAATCTATGGCTCCTGAGTGTTCCATTTTTTAACTTTTAAAAAAGTTTTATTTATTTATTTATTTGTTTGTTTGTTTATTTATTTATTTATGTTTCTTTAAGATAGGGACTCATTCTGGAACAGGCTGACCTGGAATTCACTATGTAGTCTCAAGGTGTCCTTGAACTCATTGTAATCTTTATACCTCTGGGTCTAGACTGCTGGGATGAAAGGCATGCACCCCCATAACTGGCTTCTCCTCTTGACTTTCCAGATGGAATTCAGCCCTTCTCACACCTTGATGTCAGGGCTTTTGGGCCACATTGGATTGCCAATGTTTAGACTTTCACAACCATATCTTTGTAGTGAGTAAACCACTGAGTGGGGTAATTTGTTATAGTGGCAATGGGGAATTAGTGCCCTATATCAGACACAGGCTGCATTCCACGGTGGAGCACCAAAGGGCAGGTCACTTGACTATGCAATAATAATATGGATAATGTCCATTTCCAGGGGTAAAAGCAGTTCTGCATATTTCCATGGTAAAATATGCTGGGTGTCTATGTTCATGGTTTTCCATACTGGAACAAGCTTTATTTGATTATAGCAGAGATGACTTAATGGTTATGGCACTTGCCTACAAAGCCTAAGGACCCATGTTCGACTCTCCAGATCCCTCAAAAGTCAGACAAAGGCGTGGCAAGCGCAAGGTTGCACATGCCCACTTGTTGATGCAAGCATCTGGAGTACAATTACAGTGGCTGAGGCCCTGGTGCACCAATTCTCGCTCTCTCTCTTTCTCTCGCTCTAAAATTTAAAGCACATCATCTAGCTATCTTTGCATACACTTGTGGATTTGGGGTCTTGGAGGATCTGGGCCACATCCTTACACTCTAACAACTAGTAATATGAACATATCAACCTGATCTGGGAACCTTCTGTTTTCTGGCAGTATTCATAAAACTTGAGCAGTCTTTCTAGTTGGCAATTTGACACTTCACATACATTCATTGTCAATACAGTTCAGCAAAATTCCTTTAAAAACCTGTTAGACCAAGGGAAGGGCATTATGTCCTTAGTGGTTAAGATGCTGTTTACTATTTCATAATTAGGGATCCATTAACATACTTTTTCTCTGTACCTTTAAATGCCAGAGGTCAGAGCCGTGTGAAATGCCACTAACTTTGGGAGACAGAGATAGGAAAAATCACAATGCGTTCAAGGCCTCCCTGAGACTACATAGTGAATTCCAGTTCAGCCTGAGCTAGAGTGAGAACCAACCTCAAAAAAACAAAAAGAAACAAACTGCAAAAAGGATATCAGAGGTCAGTTTGTGACAAGATTGGAAAATAATAAAATTATCTTTGTTGTTTTTCTTTGGAGAGTTTTTTTTGTTTGTTTGTTTTGTTTTGTTTTTGTGTTTTGAGATAGGGTGGACACTATACATGTGTATACAGCAAACAGGGAGAACTTCAAATGTCCTAACTAGCGCTCAATTGCATGCTTTCTTGAGATGGGATCACTACCTGGAGCTGATGTTTTCCTTCAGTGAGCTCCAGTGATTCTCTGATCTCTACCACTCATCCCCCATGGGCAAGAATAATAGATAAAAACAGTAGGTGCCCATCAGGCCTCTTAAAATGGCAAACGTCAGACAGTTGATCCCATTTGCACATCTGGCAAGCAGACTTTGCAAGCAAGTACCTTCACTGTCTGGGCCACTCCGCCACCCCCCATCCCCCCATCCCTTTCCTCCTATCCCCATGTGGGCTTTTTACATGGGTTTAGGAAGAAATAAATTCAAGAGGTCTCAGCTTGTTCCAGGCCTCCATGCTAAAGTGGCAAGTGTTTTAACTACTAAGCCAACTGCCCCATCCTGTGATATTTACCTATTTTTTAAATTATTTATTTTTTTACATAACAGAGAAAGAATGAGACACACAGACAGGCAGACACAGAGACAGACAGACAGACAGACAGACACACACACACAGAGAGAGAGAGAGAGAGAGAGAGAGAGAGAGAGAGAGAGAGAGAATGAGTGCACCAGGGTCTCCAGCCCCTGTTCCCCCTTGTGCATCTGGCAAACGTGAGTTCTCGGGAATCGAACCTGTGTTCTTTGGCTTTGGTGGCAAACACCTTCACTGATAATCCATCCCTCCAGTCCTGAAGATGTATTCTTAGTGGATTGATGAGTGGATCTATGAGTCAGTTGGTAAAAGGGCTAAGATTATATAGCTACACCTTTTCCATGTTTGTTATTATATTTGCACAAGAGTGAAGAATAATTTTGTGATGTCTAACAGTGTTTCAGCTGTTTCTGATGGACGTCTGGCATTCTTCCTCATTGAAGGTGGCTGAAGTCCAACATGAGGACATGTTTGAATATTTTGAGATGTTTTCCCAGTGGGCCTGACAACATTTTACCATAATGTTGGAGACTGATTTTGAAAGTTTATGCCAAAATTTTTATTTTCCAATCTCTTATGTTTTAGAGAGAACCAGAGATATTTTGAGGTAAATGAGCCTTTAGATGTCACTTCTTACTGCTTTCAGGTTTAGGAACTATGTTCCAGGTGAAAACTGAATTTTTCTGTTCTTCTTAAGATGTATAAATTGTCTCAATGTAAGGACCAAATCCATAAATCTGAATTTAGATGAACCAATCAAATAATCAATCTCTCGGAATGATTAGACTTTGTGCCTGACTTAAACAGGCCTGACTGGGTGCCCCTAGTTGTCTCACCTACAAATGCCATACTACTGTTTTTTCTTCTCACTGACCTTGTTATAGTACTGTTTCTACATCAGACACATTTGCTTTGGCTAACATTGACTCATGTGTTTTTTTTTTTTTTTATTGAAATACTTCATTCCTTTATTTACTTGGAGGGCATAGCAAGGCCTCTAGCCATTCCAAACCAACTCCACATCCATCTGCCTTATGTGGGTACTAGAAAATCGAACCTGGGTCTTTAGGCTTCCTAGGCAAGTACGTTAAACAGTAAGCCATCTCTCCAGCCTGATGCATGGTTTTTACTGTTTAATACTGGAGATGGTGACATGCAATATTGATTGCTGCATTCAGGATTGAGGGGCAGGAGAACTGCCATATGTTCTATGACAATGTGATCTGTATCAAGTTGCTTTGATCTACATAGCATTGCAAACAATACAAAAAGAAAGATTAATTAAACATTTATTAAGAGATTTTTAAAAAGCACTAATTTTTCCTTTTTTCAAAACAATATTTTTACTTATTGTTATTTATTTATTTGAGGGTGACAAACAGAAAAACAAGCAGATCGAGAGAGAGAAAGATTGGACACACCAGAGCCTGCAGCCACTGGAAAGGAACTGCAGAGGCATGTGCCACCTGTAGATATGGCTTATGTGGGTCCTGGAGAATCGAGCCTCAAACTGGGGTCCTTAGGCTCCACAGGCAAGCTCTTAACCACTAAGCCTTATCTCCAGCCCTGCTTTCACCTTTTTTAAAACTTAAACATTAAGACATGTTTCTTGGATATTTATTGAGTTATAATATTCAGCTTACTTGATTATTCTACATGGAATTTCATGTTATGGATAGACTTTTATTTTACCTTCCAAAATCATCCCACATACTCTAAACAAACTTTCAGAAAATATTAGTTTGGTTTCTATTTCCCTGGGCCTTTAAGCCTTACTCTACAATCCTCATTGTTAATTAGCTTCAGAATTATCTTTCTTCAGAGAGGACATATTTATACACTTTTCTGTAAAATATAATTATGTAAGTCAACGCTTGGTGTTCTCCCATCTACTTAAAAATATTTATCTATTTTGTGTGTGCATGTGTGCGTGTGTGTTCATGTGTGTGTGTGTGTGTGTGTGTGTGTGTGTGTGTGCGTGTGCATCTGTGTTTGCGTGTGCTAGGTCTGCTGCAAATGAACACTACAAGCTCATTCCAATTTTTTTTGAGGTAGGGTCTCACTGTAGCCCAGGCTGACCTGGAATTCACTATGGAGTCTCAGGGTGGCCTGGAACTCCCAGCAATCCTCCTACCTGTGCCTGTAGAGTCCGGGGATTAAAGGTGAGCATTACCACCCCTGGTCTTAGGGGAATCATGACACAGAATACACTTCTCAACCCTGAAACTAATAATTCTTTCTGCCCAGGATTCAGCATTTTTCCCTGTGCTTGTAAGGCAAAAGGAATATAGATATATGCATATGGGTTAAAGTTGCTCATACTTTCCCCGTTAGAATTTAAGAGTCTCCTGAATGTCTACAGCCTCACCAGTAGGTGGTTGGTCCTGAGGGAAGAAAGGAGGTGAACACTCACATAAGGTGCCTCAAGTCCTCTGTAAGGTCTGCAGGTCCCATGCACATATGACCAAGTAACTCATATGCTTGTCAGGTACTTTATTTTTCTATCACTCAGAGATTCCCAGGATGTTGATGGCATTCACTTTCACCTGGAAGTTACAGATTCTCTCAACCTAAGTGAGAGAATCTGCTCTTTTCAGATAAATTATCAGATTTCTTGACAAAGCAGAGACTGCTGATAGTTTACCATGTGCCAGATGGAATCATTTTCCTATAAATTGAGCAAAATCTTAGATTTCATCCCATCCCTGAGATTTTTCAAACCTACTGGAATCAGAATGTCTGAAATATGTATGAACAGGGTTAGGGTATGATATACAGCACACACAGATATTGAGGCCATTTGCCATGTTGTTATTGTTTCTGAATTTTGGGCACAGCAGTCAGTCAATGGATGGAACCAGTGAACAGTGACATTACCTCACACCCTATGGTTTTTCTGCCTTCCTTTAGCACATTTCCATGAGCATTGGTTACTCTGATTTTAGTCTATTCTAATTTTTAGTTCTTAGCATCTTCTAGAAATCTCCTTCACTACATTTTGTGTATATCCCCATCACATGGTCTAGATTTCCAAACCCTCCCTTAAAGTGGCAGTGTTGTTCATCTCAATTACTCTGTGCTATCTCTTTAGTCCTGCATAATGTGTGCATCTTGACTCTTCTTTTTTTTTTAAATTTACTCTTTTTATTGACATCTTCTATAATTGTAAACAATATCCCATGGTAATTCCATCCTCCTCCACCCTATTATCCCTTTGAAACTCCACTCTCCATCATATCCTTTGACTCATCTTTTGATAGTGGCTCAGATAGCTTTTCTTAAATTGTTGGTAGATTTGTGTTGTCTTTGGATCTCATTGGCTCTGTGCAAGCAAAACCAGGCATTCAACCAGAGTATGTATTGTTGACTTTCTTTTTGTATCACAGGAGGCAGTGGGTTTTTACACTTAAAGCCACTGTCATAATTTCTGTACATTTCATTCCGTTTGTTCTCAACTATGATGCAGCATACTATTGGGTTGGTACATAAAATTTCAAAATACCAGTCCCAATCCAGGTTAGGGTTGTCACAAGTATAGTTGTCATTCTTTCATTTGCAGATGTTCCTACTCACACTTTTTTACCGTGAAAGGAAGCTCAACTTCTGAGAAGTATCATCTCTGATTTAATCGCTTATAGCATCCTTACATAGTAAGCACCACATAGTGTCCTTTCATTTATGTTGAAGGGAGTCTTTGATATGACATCATCCTTTCAAGTGAACAAACCACCAGTTATAGTCTTTTTCTTTTTAAATGATGATTTCGTTCTCAAAAGCTCTTGTTGAAAACTTTTGGAACAAACTCTGAATTTTCCTTATCAAGATAAAGTATCTGGGATGATAGTGTATGTCTCTTCATAAGGACCTAGACTTCATAAAGATTCTCTCTAATTTTTAAAGAATGCTGAGTACTTTCCTTAGAAAGGCATAATACACATTTTTCAAAAGAGATGTGTAATAAAGTTTTTTTTTTTCTTTTCTAACAACTGATCACAGCATTCAGGGTATTTAGTATGACAGCTTTAGTCAGTTTTGACCACACATTCATTCATTTATTTTTAAAATTTTATTATTTATTGGAGAGAGGGAGAGAGGGAAAGATGCAGACACAGAAAGAGAGAGTGAGAAAGAGTGGGTGCACCAGGGCCATTTCAAATGAACTCCAGAGTCATGAGGCATGTTGGTCCTGGAGAATCAAACTGAAGTACTTTGGGTTTGCAGGCAAACACCTTAAATGCCAAGCCATCTCTTCAGCCCGTATTTTTGGCTTCAAGTTAGGATCTCATTCTATTACAGGCTGACATGCAACACAATATGAAATCTCAGGCTGGCTTTGAAATCATAGCTAACCAACTACATTGGCCTTGTGAGTGCTGGGAATAAAGGTGTATACCATCACATCAACCTCATTGTGTTTATAATAATCATCCCTCCTCATGATTAAAATCACAGATAAAATAAAAAGGTTGCAATGTATGTCAGCTTTTACAAATGGATTTAAATTACTGTAATAAAGTAGGTATGCAGTAGAATAAACATGTATTGGCAGTAGATTTCTCCAGAATGTGAATGTTATCATTTCCTGGTAAGTAAAGATGTAATTCCAATGAAGAACACAAATTGTTTCAAAAACTGGAATCACTGTGTCCAATTTTATTTATGATCTAAGCATAAAAAGCATAAGAATGCTTGCTGGTTTCTTTCAATGTCAAATTTAGTTGTTTTCATTACATTTAAAAATATTTTAATGAATTTATTTATTTGCAGAGGAAGAGGGTGAGAAAGGCAGAGAGAAAGAAGGAAGGAGAGGGATAGATAGATAGGGAGAAAGAAAGTGAATGGGCACATCTTGGCCCACAGCCACTGCAAAGCAACTTCAGACACATGTGCCCCCTTGATCATCTGGCTGACTTAGAACCTGGGTAAATGAACCTGTTTTAATGGTGGACCTTGTGTTATGTTCTTAGCATATTTTCATTGCTAACTGTGAATGGTACTGAATGAACAAAAGGCATGTGGATCATTTCCCAATAGCTTTCTCATCTGGTCCTTCATTCCACCTGCATCCTCTGTGGAATCATCAATTTTCTCAAGAGCATCTGAAAAGGGATTCCATTCCTCAGTATGTACTTCTTGACCCTGAGAATCATAATTCTTTCTGCTCAGCCTTCAGCAATTTTCCTGAGGCTTACAAGGCAAAAAGAATGTGGTACTTGCATATGGGCTTTACATGACTCATATTTTCCTCTGCCAAGATAGAAATCTCCTCAATATCTATGGCCAAGAACAGAGGGTGGTTTTCTGGCTAGAAAGGCGATCAACACTCCTATACAATGTCTAAAGCCCTCTGTATGGTCTCCAGGGCATATGTAGATGTGAGCGGATAACTGACATGTTTGTCAAGTGCCTCATTATTGTCTCACACAGAGATTCCCTGTATCTTTATGGCATTCTCTTTGACCTGGAATTTTCAGATTCTCTAACCTAGGGTGAGAGTGTTAAGCTATCACCCTAGGTTAGAGAATCTGTTCTTTTCAAATAAATTATCAGATGTAATGACTAAGCATAGACTGCTGATGTATAACCAGGTGCTAGATGGCATCATTTTTCTTTAAATTGATCAATATTTTAGACCTCACCCCATCACATAGCAAGCCCACTGTAATGGAGATGTCTGAAATGTGAGTGAACCTGACACGAAGTGTGTGTTTCTTTAGGAATACAACAGCCCAAAGAAGCATATGTTTATAGGCTGAGGGAGGAAGACCTCCAGGAGTCCAAAGCCAGCTGATAGACCATGAGAAACTGCCTCAAAAATGATGCATTCAGAGATTTAAAAGTCTCAGAGAATGTTTGAGTTCACTTACTTGGACTGCTCACTTATTATTGTCATTGATGATGATTATGAGTCAACTTTTCTGAAATGTGCATGGATGTTGGTGCCAGAATCCTGAAAGAGAGACAGAATTCCACAAGTACCTCATGACACAGGCAGTAGGACTCTTACTTGTAGGTTGACCTCCAAGCACATAGGTTTTTCTATTTCTTCTTTATTTGCTTTCAATATTTATTTATTAGGTTACTTCATATCAGATGAAAATTCCTACGTATGCATCAAATATCCTTACAGCCATGGCCCTTTCTGTTGCAACCTGATCTTACGCACATTTTCATGAGCATAGGGGACTTTGGTTTCCATCAATTTTAATAATGAGTCCTTAGCAGCTACACAAAATCAGCTTCAGTGAGTTTTGTATATACACCCATCATATTGGTGTAAGTTTTCCTTTTTTTTTTAACTCTTATAGATACCTTCAATATTTTCATAATTATGCTGTCAACAATTTTGTATGGTTAAAAATATGAAACTCTCCTGGTGTTGGGGACCAGTAGACAGGTTTCTGTGTGGAGCTCACTTGCCATCTTGGGAAATTCCAGGCAACAGCTGTGGTCTCAGAAAGAGAACCTGGGAAATGACATTAAAGGTTCTCCCCTGGCCTCCGTGTGCCTCCACAACCCAGCCTCCCCACAGGTTCCCATATACATGTACACACACACACACACACACACACACACACAGAGAGAGAGAGAGAGAGAGAGAGAGAGAGAGAGAGAGAGAGAGAAAGAGCATATTTTGGTTGATGCGATATATTGGGGCTGGAGACAGCTCCTGACAGTTTCTCCAGAGAGCATCATGTTGCCTTCCCGCCACTTCCCTCTCCCCATTCTGGTTGCTGTCCAGTAGGAGTGCGCTCCAGGTCTGAGCACACACGCCACCTCAGTGATCGGGCCTCCCTTCCTTCATCTTCTTAATCACAAAATGTTGTCAGATGCACTGTTCCCAGATTTACTTTTTGTGGCAAAATACATCATTATTGTGTGTTTGTGGCTTTTCTTCCTTCCTTCCTTCTTTCCTTCCTTCCTTCTTTCTTTCCTTCCTTCCTTCCTTCTTTCCTTCCTTTCTCTTCCTTCCTCCTTCCTCCCTGCCTCCCTCCATCCTTCCATCCCTCCCTCCATCCTTCCCTCCCTCCTCCCTCTCTCTCTCCATCTTTCTTTCTTTCTTTCTTTCTCTTTTGCTTGTTTCTTTCTTTTTTTGTTTTTTTCTTTCCTTTCTTTTTCTCATTTTTTTCTTTATTAGTCAGTTCTGTATTCAGCAAATACAGTCAGTTTGGTACCATTATTAGGCTCATCCGTGACCTACCCCCTCCCCTTGGCCCCTCCTTGTTGAGGTATACGGGTCATGCATTTTGCAGTTAGCCCACAGTTATGGGTAAGATAAATGTCTCTGCATATCATGACCCAACATGTGGCTCTGACATTCTTTCCATCCTCTCTTCCGCAAAATTTCCCTGAGCCATGTTGGGTTCATTTTTGGTCTGCTTCAGTGATGAGGTATTGGGGGCCTCTGAGACTCTGGCTCTCTGATTTGGTAGGAGCTGATTTTTCTCTGTGCTGATCTCCTTCCCCCTTGTGCTGGTGTCCGGTTCATCAGGAAAACAGCCCCCTTGCTTGTTTCTCCAGTTTTTCTTAGTTTCAGCCGGGGCCCTTTTGAGGTATGATGGTGTGGCTCTCTCCTTAGGATCTACATCTATCTGAAAAAGAGAAGCAGATTCTCCAACGGAGAGTAAGTTAGCACCAGGACAAATGAGATAACCCTTCCTTTTTTTTTTTTTTTTGATAGAGAATTTAATACGTGTAGGCCCTCTTGTAGCCCACAATTAATGGTAGCTTGATATTGAATAGTGGGTTTACATTTGGATCTGGTTCTGACTTGTTTCCCAGCTCCAGCTATGGGTCCCATACCAGTGAGGGGATCAGTTATCCAAATTGAGAGCAGTTGGTTCCCCTCCATGGCTGTGTGCCACCACTGCACTTGTGTGGGCATCACAACAAGTTATTTGCTGCTAAGTAGGTTATATTTAGGAGGATTAACATAATTCCCTACATGATATCAGGTCACAATGCTATATTGCTAGAAATCAACAAAAAAAGACCCACCAAGAATCCCAAAGGCACCTGGAAACTGAACAGCACACTTTTAAACAATAAATGGGTAGTGGATGAAATAAAAAATGAAATTACAAAATTTCTGGAATTGAACGACAATGAGAACACATCGTACCAAAACTTATGGGACACAATGAAGGCGGTCCTCAGGGGAAAATTCATAGCACTCAATGCCTTCCTAAAAAAGACAGAAAGGTCCCAAATCAATGACCTAACCATCCACCTGAAGACACTGAAAAAACAAGAAAAATCCAACCCAAAGAGCTCCAGAAGGAAAGAAATAATTAAAATCAGAGCAAAAATCAATGAACTGGAAACGAAGGAAACAATTAAGACAATTGACAGAACAAAGAGCTGGTTCTTTGAAAAAATAAACAAGATTGACAAACTGCTGGCCAATCTGATCAAGCAAAAAAAGGTGAAGCTTCAAATTAACAAAATTCAAAATGAAAAAGGAGAGAGCACAACAGACATACGTGAAATTGGGAGAATCATCAGGACTTATTTCAAAAATCTCTACTCCACAAAACTGGATAATGTGGAGGAGATGGATAAATTCTTGGACGCATACCATCTACCAAAGCTAAACACAGAGCAGAATAATCACCTCAATGAACCCATCACACTCATGGAGATTGAAAAAGTAATAAGAAACCTCCCAAAAAAGAAGAGTCCAGGACCAGATGGCTTCTCAGCTGAATTCTATCAAACCTTCATGGAAGAACTCAAACCAATCTTCCTCAAACTGTGCCACACAATTGGTCAACAGGGAAAGCTACCCAACTCCTTTTATGAAGCTAGCATCACCCTAATTCCAAAACCAGGCAGAGATGCAACAAGAAAAGAAAACTACCAGCCTATTTCCCTGATGAATTTAGATGCAAAGATCCTAAACAAAATCCTTGCAAACCGAATCCAACAACACATCAAAAGCATTATCCACCTTGACCAAGTGGGATTCATTCCAGGAACACAGGGGTGATTCAACATATGGACATCTGTCAATGTAATACACCACATAAACAAGGTTAAACATAAAAACCACATGATCATTTTGACAGATGCATAAGAGGCCTTTGACAAGATTCAACATCACTTCATGTTCAAAACATTGGAGAGAATTGGCATGGTTGGTTCATATCTTAACCTAATAAAGGCAATATATGAAGCTCCGAAGGCCTAAATAATACTTAATGGAGAGAGACTGGAGGAATTCCCATTAAGATCAGGAACAAGACAGGGTTGTCCACTCTCATCTCTGCTTTTCAATATAGTACTGGAAGTCCTAGCTCAAGCAATAAGACAGGAGAAGGAAATAAAAGGGATACAATTTGGAAAGGAGGAAGTTAAGTTAGCTTTATTTGCTGACGACATGATTATATATGTAACAGACCCGAGAGACTCCATCCCCTAACTCCTGAAGGTGATTAACTCCTATAGCAAAGTAGCAGGATACAAAATCAATGCACAAAACTCAGTAGCTTTCCTTTATGCGAAGGACAAAGATACAGAAAAAGAATTTAGGGACATAGTCCCATTTTGAATTGCAACAAATATATATATATATACATACATATATATATATATATATATATATATATATATATATATATATATATATATTCCTTGGAATAACGTTAACCAAGGAAGTGAAAGATCTATACAATGAAAACATAAAAACACTCAAAAAAGAAATTGAGGTGGACTTGAGAAAATGGAAAGACCTCCCATGTTCCTGGATAGGCAGAATTAACATTGTGAAGATGACAATCCTATACAGATTTAATGCAATTCCAATTTTTTTCTTTTTTAAAAAAATATTTTAGACTTCTGGCGTCAGCCTGCAAGCAGAGCGTGCTCTTCCGCAGGGCTTCCTGGCGCCGCTGGCAGTGCGGTCCTGGCGCACACCTTCTTGCAGGCCTGCTGTAGCAGGAAGACAGCTTTGTGAGCCATGTGCACTAAGCCCTCAAGTACAGGAATGCTCGGGATATGTAAGCTTCAAGATCTGAAGAAGAAGCAGAAAAACCTCTGAAAACTAAGACTGTTCCTTTCAGTAATGGAGGGAAAGCTCCCATCGCAGCGCTGAGAAGCGGTCAGCTGAAGAAGCTGCGGACGTCCCCACAAAGCCCACAAAGGCCTCCAAGTTTGGATTTGCCATGGGTAGTCAGACGGCCAATAGAGACTCCGCCATCCTCATCAGACCCGGGTCAAGCAAGCCTAAGGAAACTGTTCCAACTCTTGCTCCAAAAACACTTTCAGTAGCAGCAGCTTTTAATGAAGCTGAAGATAGTGAACCAGAGGAAATGCCCGTAGAAGCAAAGATGATAATGAAGAATATTGGAAGGGATACACCAACCTCAGCTGGACCAAAGTCTTTCAATAAGGGGAAGCATGGGTTTTTTTGACAACGAGAAGCTGTGGGAATGAAATATAAAGTCTCAAGTTGGAAATGTCCATGACCAAGACAATTAAATGACGCTTTTGAAAGTGGGTGGTGGGGTGTAAAGTTAAAAGGAACAGCTTCCTTTTTTAAAAGAATGGTATAAGACTTATCTTTGGAGCCACCTTTTTTCTCTTTCTTATTTTTTAAAAGATTGAGTGATACACTAATAAATGAGAGTTTGAAATTAGAGGTAATTTATGTTTTATGTACACATTTCAAGACATTTGCTAATTTTGTAGTTTCCTGTGATTGGCTTCCAAAAGTTACAGATATTAAAGAAATCAGAGATGGTACCTTT
The DNA here is from genome assembly GCA_036346955.1 of Dipus sagitta. Classification (NCBI taxonomy): domain Eukaryota; kingdom Metazoa; phylum Chordata; class Mammalia; order Rodentia; family Dipodidae; genus Dipus; species Dipus sagitta. The sequence goes on from CM070791.1 coordinate 29,101,414, forward strand.
TTAAGAATTGCATATTTGTTTAGACACAGCTATTAGCACATTAATAGGGAGGTGAAAAATTATTATCTATTTACAACTTCAAGCAGTTACTTGCCTCACTTCAGTCCCTCCTTTCCTAAACTCTCTGGCTCCCAGGAACAGCCTTATAAAGAGAGGGAGTATTGTATTGAGAAAAAAATGTTACTGGACTATTGTCTGAAAGTAAATTTAGAGAAAATGAGACCTTTTTTTTTTTTTCTTATGGGCATTTTGTTTTGTTTCACATCATCATATACTAGGTATTGCATTGCTATCAGTGGATAAAGATGCTTAGCTCTTTTTTAAAAAAGGATGCAAATTAGAATGGCATGGCGGAAAGATGGAAGAGAGTCAGTCCCCAGACAGTCAGCGCCTCTCGTGCCAGAAGGTGCTACATGGGCGACTGGGGGGAAATGACCAATATCTGTCCAAGCAACTCATGGTCTAACCTACTTAGCAGCAAATAACTTGTTGTGATGCCCACACAAGTGCAGTGGTGGCACACAGCCATGGTGGGGAACCAACTGCTCTCAATTTGGCTAACTGATCCCCTCCTTGGTATGGGACCCATAGCTGGAGCTGGGAAACAAGTCAGAACCATATCCAAACATAAGCCCACTCTCCAGTATCAAGCTACTATCAATTGTGGGCTACAAGAGGGCCTACACCTATTAAATTCTCTATTCAAAAAAAAGGTTATCTCATTTTTCCTAGTGTTAACTTACTCTCCATTGGAGAACCTGCTTTTCTTTTTCAAATAGATGTAGATCCTAAGGAGAGAGCCACCCCATCATACCTCAAAAGGGCTCCGGCTGAAACTAAGAAAAATTGGAGAAACAAGCAAGGGGGCTATTTTCCTCATGAACCGGATACCAGCACAAGGCGGAAGGAGATCAGCAGAGAGAAAAATCAACTCCTACCAAATCAGAGAGCCAGAGTCTCAGAGGTCCCCAACACCTCATCACTGAAGCAGACCAAAAATGAACCCAACATGGCTCAGGGAAATTTTGCGGAAGAGGGGGCAGAAAAAATGTCAGAGCCACATGTTGGGTCATGATATGCAGAGACATTTATCTTACCCATAACTGTGGGCTAACTCCACAATGCATGACCTGTATACCTCAACAAGGGGGGGCCAAGGGGAGGGGGTAGGTCACGGATTAGCCTAGTAATGGTACCAAACTGACTGTATTTGCTGAATACAAAACTAACTAATAAAGAGAAAAAATAAAATAAAATAAAAAATAGCAAAAAAAAAAAAAAAAAAAAAAAGCAATTAAAAAAGTCTATGTGAAGCACTGAGTGTTTGAAAAGCCCTCTTCACTCTGACGGATTCTGTCTGCCTTCACTTGTCATCAGAGCCGCCACTTGCTACCAAAGTGACTCAGTATCTGGAATGTGCTTCTCTTGGGTTTTGTTCCTACTTCTCTGCAACTATTTCCACCAATACTTGAGGCAGAGTGTAAGGAAGCTGGTTCTTTTAAAATACAAATCACCACCAAAAATGTAAATATACATACTTCTTTAAGTATTTGTCTGGTTTTCATTTTTTTAAAGGTTTCCATACAAGATAACAAAAAGGCATAACATTGTATGAAGACAGGAAATTGAGAAGATGTACTTTCTGTGACTGACTTCTAAGTTGTTGAATTGAACTCACTACAAAATTTCCTGTAATTGTAAATATGTGTGTACTGACCAGTGGCCTCCAAAGCACATTTTATTTACTGAAATACAAGGAAAAAAATAATTCTTCAAACACATTTTATGGACTCTTTCACCACATATACTCTGCAAGATTTGTGTACTGTAGGATATTTGTTTTGTATTTTTGTATTGTATATGGACTTTTTCTCCTAATGTGTCAATTAAATGCTTCTTTAAGTATGTACTCACAGATGAAATAGTATGATTCCCTTAAGAACTACAAAGCTAAATTTGGAGGCAGCTTCTGATAATTTTATTGGTGGTGACTATTCGCTAAGCTCTTTTAACAGGCAACAATTCCTGAGAAGCAGCTTGTGGATATTCTTAACACTCTGTTCACTTAAATTTAAGTTTAGAATAAGCCCCAAGTAAAACAGTGGAAATGTGCATAGTACTATTAGTTCTTACGTGATCTAATTATATCAAGATACACAAATCTAACTTTTCTGTAGACAAACTATTCATTTTGTCCATTTACTATTTGTAACATCTCTCTCCTACATATTCCTTACTTGGCCCAAGTACAATGTTAACCTGATGCCAAGTGAAGGAGAGAGAAATAACTGAAATGAATGTCTTTACTAAAATACCAATATATTTCGTCAAAACTCAAAAAAATTATTTATTTATGAGAGAGAAAGAGGTAGATAGAGATAAAGAGAGATTGACATGCCAGGAACTCTCGCCACTTCTTATGAACTCCAAACACATGTGCCCCCTTGTGCATCTGGGTCCTGGGGAATCAAACCTATGTCCTTAGGCTTCACAGGTCAGTGCTGTAACTGCTAAACCATTTCTCAAGTCCCCTATTTTTTCTTTTTTCTAACATTTGTTTTTAAGGTAGCATTTCACTCTAGTAGAGGTTGACAAGGAATTCACGATGTAGTCTCATGGTGGCTGCAAAATCATAGTGATCTTCCTATCTCTGCCTCCCTAGTGCTGGGATTAAAGTCATGCACCACCAAGACCAGCCTGGTGTAGGTTTTCAAACTCTTCCTTCAAGCAGCACTTTTGCTCATCTCAATACTTCTGTGCTGTCTCATCTTTCCTTCATGAGTGGGCATCCTGACTCTTGTTTTAATGGGGGTCCAGGTATCTTTCCTTGAATTGTGTGTGCCATCACATCTGGCACTTGCACTTTTTGATATTTACTAATTTGCAAGCAGATAGAGGAGAGAGAGAGTGTGTGATAAATACAGAGGGGGGGTGGAGAAGTGGGAATAGACCACTGAAAGTAAACTCCCTAACCATGTGCCATTTCGTCCATCTTATTTTACATGGGTACTGGGAATCAAACCTGTGTCTTTTGGCTTTGCAGGCAAGCATCTTAACCGCTGAGACATCTGTCTAGTCCCCTTCCATTTTTAAGAGTCACTTTCATGTTAGTCAAAATAAAGATAGGGTTTTTTTTTTTTTAATCTTCATGTGCAAATGTGTTTTATGTGTGTGTGACAGCAGGTGTTGTCATGCCACAGTGTTTGTGTGGAGGTCACAGGGCACCCTTGGTTGGCCCTTGTCTTCAGTTTTGTTGCATTGTGTGTCTCTTCTTTCTCACCTCTGTATATATAAAGCTAACAGGCCTGTGAACTTCTTATGGTTAGCTTCTCTCTGTCTCCCACTTCATAGTAGGTATGCTTGAATTATAGACATGCACCACTCTGGCCAGCTTAGGTGGGTCATGCTTCTACAACAAGTGGTTTTACCCACTGAGTCATCACCCAAACCCAGAGATATGGCATTCCCATTTTGTTGTTGTTGCTTTTCCCAGTAAGCTCTTTCTCTAGCCTAGCCTGATCTGGAATTCACTCTGTAGTCTCAGGTTGCCACAAATTAACTGCAATCTGTTGCGACCGCCTCGACCAGCAAGGAAGATGCAACGCTCGGACTCTTCTTTAAGCAATTTATTCAGGAACCTTGAACAATCTTCTGACCCCGGGGAAAGCCAGCCCATCGTATATAAGGCCTTTGGGTAGCCAACCCCAGTACGCCACGTGGTGAATGCAGATAGGTCCACATACGAGGAAGCAAGCCAGATTCTCAGCCTTAGCCATATATGGAGTTGTTTACGACAGAGAGCACTCACCATCGGGGAGGTGGAAGGCGGAAGCTTTAGCCATATATGGAGTTGTTTACGACAGAGAGCACTCACCATCAGGGAGGTGGAAGGCGGAAGCCAGCGCCCTCTTTAAGGCGCGGCACTTCGCAGCTCTCTACATTTCCCCCTTTTTGTTTTAAATGAACGCCACAGGCAAGAGTAGAGGTTCAATCTCTGAAATTCCAAAGGACAACTATTTGATCCTCATAAGATGTCATCCATCCCATGAGTACCAGACCCGTCCGATACCATTTTCTCAGAGGCGGGATCTGGGGTATCAACCCGCATGCAAACAAACATACTCTTCTCTGAGTCGTTAAAAGCTGACTCGGAGTGCAGTGCTTAGCCTCGCATCCTGAGCGCTTAATCGGTTTTCAGAGTGGCTAACCAAGCCTGGGGAGACTGTCCAGCTTCTATGGCTGTGAAGGCTTGAATAATCATGGCTGCATCACGCTTTTGTGTGTCTCTCATTCTACACAAACACCACATGAAGACCAGGGAGAACAGCACCAAAAGACCCGCTAACGCTCCTATGCCCGCCCATTCCTTCAGATGATTCATAGCAGAAGTCAGCCAAGATGATAATCCCGTTGCAAGGGAAAGATCCACTCTGGTGGAGTTCACGTGGACCACAGCCAGTCTCAATTCCTTCAAGGTATCTTCAAATTCAAATGACCAATTCTGTAAGAGGTAACTGGACAGGGTCCTAGACAAATTTGTAGCTCTTGTATAATTAGCATACTGAACAGATGTGACACACAGTCCTTGCATTTTCCACTCACAGCCTAGCTGGGCCAACTGCCAAAGTGTATCTACTTGCTCCTGTACCAGGTCGATGCACTGATTAACATTCACCAACCCTCCTTTTATTTGAGAATTGAGAGATATTTGTAAGTCCAAGGCATGAGCCACATTGGCTGACAAGTTATTCAAGGCGGAGGCAGTCTGAACTGTGCTAGACAAGGCAACAGCTGACACCGTAGCCCCAACGGCTGCAACTGCAATAGCAGTCACAATGGCGGCTGTAATGCCAAAAAACTTAGGACACAGTCCAGGCTGCCTAGGGCGTTGTCCCCCTCCTGTCTCTGTTACACTTCCTCTTTCAGGGCATTGTCGCTTCAGGTGCCCCATTTTGCCACATTTAAAACAGGCACCTGAACTTCCCCTTTTGTTCTGGGTCAGCTGGACTACCAGAGTTGGTCAGCTCTCTGCAGACTTTCATCCATGCCTCTAAACCCTTACTCTTATACAGTGTAATGGCTGTTCTACACTCCTTAGAACACTGCTCATAAACTAGTTGTTTAATCAAAGGCATAGCTGTATAGGATCACCAAACACTCTTCCTGCCGCTTCAACCATACGAGCAACAAAGTCTGAGAATGGCTCCATGGGGCCCTGTATGATCTTAGTAAGATTGCCTCTCACTTCCCCTTTATTAGGTAGGGATTTCCATGCCTTTATAGCAATCCGATTAATCTGTTCAAAAACTTGCATTGGGTATCCTGTCTGCTGATTGGCAAAGCGCCCCTGTCCAAGCAGCATGTCTCTGTCCCATGCTGGATTTCCAGCCGCCTGATTAGCCGCAGCCTGCTCCTTGGCATACTCAATTAAGAAGGCTCTCCAATCCAAGTACTGTCCTGGGCTTAGGCATGCCCGAGTTAGCCCACTCCAATCACTAGGGGTCATGCAGTGTCTATTCAGGGCCTCCACTTGTGCCACAGTAAAAGAGGCTGTAATTCCATATGTTCTTACAGATTTGGCCAAAGATTTAATCACCTTAAAATCTAGTGGCTTTTCATATCTATTTCCCTGTGGATCTTGAAACACTGGGTAGGCCAAGCGTAACTCTGTCTTCACTGTCTTCCAGATTCCTGGACAAAAGGAATGCCCTGAACTGCCATACCTTTCCTCCGCATACGAAGGGGGTGCGGATGGCATCACTGGGCACGAAGGGGGCTCACAGCATTCTCTCCCCCCGGGGTCATCTTTCTCTCTCCTTTTCTCTCTTTTTCTTATTCTTGTCTTCTCCATCTGTTCTATGAGAGCTTGCAGCTCTTCCTCAGAATCTGTAGACTCTGAGTCTTCTAATTCTGTGAGATCGGGGTACAAGTTGTTTCTAGTCTTGGTTCCCTCCTCACTACTTGCCTGTTCTGATCTTTCTTCCTGCAACATCTCTAGAGCAGCCTGTCCATTCTCTATCGCCTCACTGCATCATTGATCCTCAAGGTAGCTCCTTACCAACTTCAAATAGGCTTCACGCCACCCTTGAGTGTTCCCTGTTCAAAAGCGAAATTTAGATTTCTCCCTAACTTTTCCCATGAAGGGACCGTAAGACTCCCAGAGACTGCGAACCACGGTGCAATGGTATCGCACTCCTCTAAAAATCTCTCTAAGGTGCTTTTCTTAATTTTTCAATTCTTAGAACGAAGCAGCTCACTCAGAGCCAAAAAAATTGGGTGCAACTGAGAAGCGCCCATAGTTAAACTAACAAGTTTCCTTTTAAACTTTTACTTTTGGTTCGCTGCTCCGCGAACTCTTTCCGCTCTCTCTCTATCTACAGAGTAGAGCAAACTACCCGCTTTTGTCGCGGATGCCCACCTTACTTGGGAACTTACCAGCGCACTGCCCTGACTGCAAAAAGTTCTGAGTCCTTCGAAAGGTTCCCCGTACGGGCCACCACTTGTCGCGACCGCCTCGACCAGCAAGGAAGACGCAATGCTCGGACTCTTCTTTAAGCAGTTTATTCAGGAACCTTGAACAATCTTCTGACCCCGGGGAAAGCCAGCCCATCGTATATAAGGCCTTTGGGTAGCCAACCCCAGTACGCCACGTGGTGAATGCAGATAGGTACACATACGAGGAAGCAAGCCAGATTATCAGCCTTAGCCATATATGGAGTTGTTTACGACAGAGAGCACTCACCATCGGGGAGGTGGAAGGTGGAAGCCAGCGCCCTCTTTAAGGTGCGGCACTTCGCAGCTCTCTACAGCAATCCAGTTACTTCTCCCTCCTACATGCTGGGATTAAAATCTTGTGCCACCATGACTGGTCAGATATGTTATTTATTTATTTATTTGTTTATTTATTTATTTATTTTTGTTTTTGGCTACTTGAGGTAAGGTCTCACTCTAGCTGAGGCTGACCTGGATTTCATCATGTAGTCTCAGGGTGGCCTAGAACTCATGGAAATCCTCCTTCTTCTGCCTCCTGAGTGCTAGGGTTAAAAGCATGTGCAACAATGCCTGATCAGATATGTTATTTTTAAAAAAGTATTTTTTTATTGATTAGAGAGACAGTGTGAAAGAGGAAGGGAGAGATAGACAGAAACTTTCCAGTAACAGCAAATTAACTCGAGATGCATGTGCCACCTTGTGCCTCTGGCTTGCATAGGTCCTGGTGAATCAAATGTGCATCATTTGACAAGCACCTTAACGACTGAGCCATCTGTACAAGCTTTAAAATTTCTTTTATTGAAAATTTTATATATGCCTATAATGGGTTTTGATCATACTTATGCCCCCAATTACCTTCTCTTGTCCCTTCTGTCTGAATCATTTCTTTTTCCCAATTAATCTCTTTCTACTTCCTTTTGTAAATTTTTATTTTTTATTTTAATTTACTTATGTATTGGAGACAGAGAGAAAGAGAGAGAGAGAGAGAGAGGAGGCAGATATGTAGAGAGTGAATGGGCATGCAAGGATCTCAAGCCTCTGAGAATAAACTCCAGATGCATGTGACACCTTGTGAATCTGGATAATGTAAGTCCTGGTGAATCGATCCTAGGCCCTTTGGCTTTGTAGGCATGCACTTATCAGCCAAGCCACCCCTTCAGCTGTTGTATTTTCATGTCACTTAAAATTTTGTGACACAATGAGTTAAATTAGGGTTGCATGTCTCAGAGTGAGGGATAGTTTTTAATTAACAAAAAACATATTTTTATTTATTTTAAGTGAGAGAAAGAAAGATGGAGAGAAGG
>CM070791.1:29109309-29196809 GCA_036346955.1 Dipus sagitta
TCAGGTAACTTTTCTAGAATAGTTGGTCTATTTGTTTTGTCTTTGGATCTCATTGCCTCTTTGCAAGGAAAACCAGGCTCTCAACAACAGTATGTGTGTTCACTCTGTTTGTGTATCACAGGAGGCAGTGGGATTTTACCATTAAAGCCACTGTCCTGGCTTCTTTACATTTAAGCCCACGATTTTCTCACTGAAATGGCATGATATCATTGGGTGTTAAGTAATCATTCAAAATTACTAGGCACAATCAAGTTTAGGGTTACCACAAATATATTGTCATTCTTTGGTTATCTGATGTACTTTTTCACAATATCAGGGTAGCTTTAAACTCATAGCTAACCTTTTCTCCACAGGCCTTTTAAGGCAGTGCTGGGAATAAAGGTGCATGCCATTAGTTCAATCTCAGTGTGTTTATGAGAGATAACTCTCCTGATAATTGAAAATGACAGATAAAATGAAATATTTGCCTAATGGAGCCAGCACTCTTGCCATTCCCCAATCCCCCAGCTCCTTTTCCTGATATATACATACACATATACATATACATATACATATACGTATATATGTATATATATGTATATATATGTGTGTATATATATGTATGTATATATATATATATATATATATATATATACACATATATATTAGATTTATTGACAGAGAGGCAGATAGTGAGAGACAGAGAGAAGATGGGCAAACCAGGGCCTCCAGCCACTGCAAAAGAAGTACAGCCAAATGTGCCACCTTGTGCTTGTGACTTTTCCTGGGTACTGGGGAATCAAAACTGGGTACTTTGGCTTTGCCAGCACAGGGCTTCATCACTGAGCTCTCCCTCCAGCTGCTCATGAGCAGTTCTATTTTTTTCCTGATTTAATTGAGACAGATAGAAGGACAAACAGACAGAGAGAGAGAGAGAGAGAAGAGAAATAATGGGCACACCAGGGCCTCTAGCCACTGCAAATGAATTCCAGATGCATGTGGCACCATGTGCAACTGACTTACTTGGCACCTGGAGAATTGAACTTGAGACCTTACACTTCACAGGCAAGTGCCTTAACTGCTAAGCCATCCGTCCAGTGCCCACGAGCAGTTCTTGATGCCTGTTGATGTGTGATATCATCCACACGTGCAAGGATTAGGTGTCTGTTGCAGTCTTTAGAACCTAGTGTTGGGTTTGTTTCTGCAGAAATTCAAGGAGGCCGCTTCCTTCTGGGAACCTGGAGGTCTTTCTGCTCTCTGTACTTGACTGGTCCTGAAATCCAGGTTTACAGCATGCTGCTTGTGCATCAGCATTTGAGGACTAGGCAGCGCTCCTAGTTCAGGTTTGTTCAATGTCTGCTGTTCACCTTGAATTCTAGAAGCCTCTGAAACCTTTTTCCTATGGACCAGGTCCTCCTTGCATGTGGTCAGGGGCTGTGCAATTCTGCCTAGCTCTGGGTAGATCGTCATGGAGGGACTAGGACCAGGCTTCTGTCCCCACCTGGGCATGGACTTGGTAGCATTGCATCATACCTTGAATTCACACCCCACTGGCTCAAACTGCTATGGGCTGCTTCTTGCTGAGGTGGATTTTTAAAAAATATTTTATTGTTATTTATTTATGTGAGAGAGGGAAAGAGGCAAAGTGAGACAGAGAAAGAGAGAGAGACTGAGAATCATGTGCCAGGTCTTCCAGACACTGAAAATGAACTCCAGATGCATGTGCCACCATCTGCATCTGGATTACATGGGGCCTAGGGAGTCAATCCGGGGTCCTTTGGCTTTGCAGGAAGTCATCTAAGTTGCTAAATTATCTCTCCAGCTCTCTGTTTTGTTTTTGAGGTAGGGTCTCACTCTAACCCAGCCTGTCCTGGAATTCACTATGTAGTCTCTGGGTGGCCTGCACCCCACAGTGATCCCCCTACCTCTACCTCTCACATGCTGCGTGCCACCACATCCAGTCTAGCACCTTGCTTAGATGTGAGACTTAGGAGGTCTTCATGGGTTAAATAATCATTTAATTGTCTCTGTTTGGTCCTGAGACTATTTTAAGAGAAAAAGAAAAGTGTGAACAGGGCAGGGGAGCTAGACAGTAGACGATCTTAAAACTGAGGCTTTACACCAGTTCCAAATCAGTGTAAACTGGGCACAGGTGCTTACACTGAAGAGAAGACAGCTGCTCATTTGCAGTTAAAAGCTACCTCCATCTTGCCAAAGTACGACTACCTGAGGTGGTTTGGAGTAAAGTTAGGCATGCCTCTGGTTTCTGCTTAGTATTTGGTTTCTGCTTTACAGAGTTTTACTGTTACCTCTGAGTTTCATGTGATCCAGGGGGTGGACTTTCTGCTCCTTATGTTCAAGGCTAATTCCAGGGAGCTCTAAGGCTTCCTGGTTTTTTAACCAGTTCTTTGATCTTAGCACATCAGAAAGGGTGCAGCTACTAAAGACCTCTGCAATGTGCACTGGATGCCTGTTGGAGGCAGAGCCTGGAGCCAGCCTGTTGGTCAGCTTGCTTTTCCTGAGTGGATCATGAGATGAGGTTCAGGAGGTCATGGGGTGGTTTGATTGGGGTGTGCCCCACAAAGGTACATGTTCTGAATACCAGCTTCCCAGCTGATGGAGATTTGGGGATAAAAGGCCTCCTGGAGGCATTGTACTGTTGTGGACAGGCTTATGGGTGTTATGGGCAGCTTTCCTTGCCAGTGCTTGGCACACTCTTCTGTTCCTGTTGTCCACTGGACATTGTCCAGGGGTTGATGTCCACCCATTGCTCATGCCATTGTTTCCCCTGCAATCGTGGACCTTGCCCTTGAGTCGATATGCCACAATAAAGCCATTTCCATGCCCCATCCCACCTGTTCTTGGTCAGGTGTTTTCTGTCAGCAATGTGAACCAGACTGTGACAGTAAAGTGGGTACTGAGAATGGTGTTTCTGCTAGTCATCTGACTGTGTGGCTTTGGCCTTTTGGAGTTGATGTTCAAGAGTAATGTAGAAGGATTTGAATCCTTGGCCTAAGAGATGGCTTCCAGTGCTGTAAGTACAGATTGATGGACTGTCCTGGTCAGAGTTGAAAGACCTGAATGCAGTGAGAACTGTAAACTGTGAGGTTTGGCCTATGAGGGTGAGAAGGAGCTTTGTCTAGACTGGACTAGAATCAGTTTGCATGTGAAGCTTGTGGTTATGCCAGTTCTCTGAGAAGTAGAGCAGGGGTGCATTGTGTAGAAATGGATTGGTGTTACCAGAGGGATATGGCAAAGAAGAAATGAAGTCGTTGGGTGAAACTGCTGCCTCTCAGCTGCAATTGAAAGATTATAACTTTTGAGATTGGGCCGGCTGACCTTCACTGAGATAACAGGGAGAATGTAGACTCTTTTCCTGAATGTTCAATGACTGTCCTGTTATTAAAAGTCTGTTTTATTCCCCCGTATATCAACAAATTGGTATCCGACCTGGTATTATTGGTATAAGAAATTATGGAAATGGAGGGTCATTGAATTTGCAACATGCTCTTGTGTTTTAGAAATGGTCATGGGCAGTGTGAAGCAGTTTTCCTGAATGCCTGCATGGAGACACGATGGAAGCATGAGAATAGAACATGGATCGCAGTGGAGACCCAGGAGAGATTCCAGGATGACACAATGGCTGCTAAGCAGATCTGCCAACACCGGATGAATTTTTTCAGTACAGTGAGTAGCTTAGATGGAGGGGTGGAATTGAAACTCTAGAGACTCGTCAGTGGTTAGAATTATCAGATCTAGAGACTTTTCACTGACTAGAGTTGTTGGACTTGGAGATACAGATTTTGATGTTTCTCCTGTTCAGATCTTGTTTTGGTTGAATATTACTTTGCTATGCCAAAATGCCATCTTTTGAAGTGTGAATGTTTATTCTGTGAATTTTTTTTTCCTTTTGGTATTATGGGTCAGGTAAAAGATCTTGGAATATATGAATACTTCTATATCATTGTGATTTATTTAAAAAAAAACTATGGGGACTCTTAAATTTGGATAGATGCATTGTATTTTATATCATGTATGGTTAGCACTTATTGGAGGCCAGGGGTGGAATGTGGTGGTTTCATTCAGGTGTCCCCCATGAATTTAGTTGGTTTTGTGCAGGTAATGCGAGGCACTGTGAGGTCATGGATATTAATGTCATTTTGTGTCTGGAAGATTGCATTGTGAAGAGTCCTACTCTTCTTTGGGCTTCTATATTCTTCTTACCACCTCTTCTGCAATGGACACTGAGCCTTAGAAGGTGTGATAGAGATGTCTCAGTGTTGAACACCTCTCTGCCACTTCCTATCAGCAGTATGGCGACTTTTGACTCATCCCAAAGGTCACCACTGTCTGAAAAGAGAAACTTCTCTAATCAAAAGTGAGATTGCATTAACATATGGGTACAAACAGTAAGGAAAGTGCTTACTGTGCAGTTTGCCTTCTCTCAATCTCTACTGCATCCCTACTTTCCTATTTTCTTTTTTTCTTCTTTTTTTTATAGTCAAGTTATTCTACTTGGAAATCTAACCACTTCACTTCAATCTCTTTCTACTTATCATACTTCATTTCTGTTTATCTTTCTGTCTTTCCCCCTTTAAACTGAGGGATTTATTTATTTATTTATTTATGTTTTTTTTTTTTTTTTGTATTTCGAGTTAGGATCTCAGTCTTGCCCAGGCTGACCTGGATTCACTATGCAGTCTCTGGGTGGTCTCAAACTCTTAGTGAACCCTCTACCTCTGCCTCACAAATGCTGGGATTAAAGGTATGCACCACCACGCTTCACCTGGTGCTTTTATTTTCTGATTCTTTGCAACACCATTGATTGTCATTACATTGTTTCCTTAATGCTATTAAAGATAGAACCATAAAAATGTTAATATTTACCAAGAAATTCATACCTTGTAGTCACATCATAAATCTTCATTCCCATATGTGTGTAATAGGTTTTGGCATTGTACACAGGTTATTTTAATGTAGGGGTTACTTTGTCTGAAGCTGTAAATAAAGGTCTGAGAAGCAACATTCTTCTAGATCTGTCCACCTCTCTGTGGCAGCACATTATATAGAGGATTCCTATGTTTTTCTTTTCTCTCTATCTTTTATATTTTTTTATTTTTATGATTATTATTATTTTGGTTTTACCAGGTAGGCTCTCATTCTACCCCAGGCAGAACTGGAATTCACTATGTATTCTCAGGGTGACCTTGAACTCACCACAATCCTCCCATTTCTGCCTCATGAATGCTTTGATTAGATGCATGCACCACCACATCCGGCCTATATTGTCTTTTCTGTCTTTATTTATTTATTTATTTATTTATTTATTTTATTCTGGGAATCAAACTCAGCATCTCACACACATTAGGCACATGAGATGGTGTACCCCTGGCAGCATACATCTTATGCAACCACACATGGTGACTGTCTATAGGCACAGATATTTTTAAATATGATTAGGTTCCTAAAAGCTCCTGTAGAAAATTTTGAAACCAATATTCAATTTTTCTTATAAAGATAAAAAATCCAGGTTGATAGTATATGGCTCTACATATGAGCTAGGCCTCATAAAGATTCTCTCTGAATTTTATTATATTTTATTTATTCATTTATTTATTTATTTATTTTTATTTTTATTTTTATTTTTTATTAACAACTTCCATGATTATTAAAAAAAACACATGGTAATATCCTCCCTCCCCCCCCCCCACATAGCCCTTTGAAACTCCATTCTCCATCATACCCCCTCCCCATCTCAATCAGTCTCTCTTTTACTTTTGATGTCATGTACTGTGAGGCCATGGATATCCATACCATTTTGTGTCTGGAGGGAGCATGTGGTATGGAGCCCTGCCCTTCCTTTGGCTGTTACATTCTTTCTGCCACCTCCTTCACATAAGACCCTGAGCCTTGTAAGGTATGTTAAAAATGTATTGCAGTACAGAGCCATGCGGTCATTTCTTTCCAACACGATGATACCTTCTGAGACGTCCCAAGGTCACTGCCATCTGAAAAGGGAAGACTCTCTACCAAAAGTGAGAGTAGCATTAATATAAGGGTGTGAACATTAAGAGAAATGCTTATTGGGCAGTTTGATAAACATAGTATATACATTTAGCCAGACAACAGCAGACGTTACACCCCTAGGGCTCATGACTATCCCTGTTTTAAGTTTTCAGTATCAGGGATGTATTCCCTCCCATGGAGCAGGCCTCCAGTCCAATTAGAGGGCATTTGGTTTCTCCCATAACAGACATGCCACTATCACACCCGTTGGCTCATTTGGCCTGACTGGACAATTATAAGGCTTGCAGTGTCCACTGTTGAGTATCTTCACTGGTGAATTCTCTTTCTCCCATTGAACTGCTTGCAGAATGGCTTCTTCCATCTTTCTGTCAGCTGGTCTACATGGAGGAGCTTATCAACCCTGATCCAGCAGGATTTCTCAGTGGCCTTGCAGCCCAAGTATATGGAGCCTTCAGCAATAGGGTCTTACCATCTACTCCTGGTGGGAAACCAAGGGCCTCGGCAATGGCCTATACTGTTTTGAGGGCATCAGGGACCTCCCTGGCCAACAACTCACTGGAAGATATCCCATCCCTGGCACAGAAAATTTTCTAGCAACAATCTACAGGTCCTGAGTGTTCCATTGTCCAAAAAAGTGGGATTACATATGATTTATTTATAACCTCTCAGATTTTGATTAGCTGTCCCTCCACATTTCCTTTACTCAATCTCCTCCCCAGACCTCATTTTGGGCCTTTTCACCCCCATTAAAATGTAATTCTCCTTACATATATACAATACCATCCTATTAAGTACCCCCCTCCCTTCCTTTCTCTTCACTTTATATCTCTTTTCTAGCTTACTGGCCTCTGATACTGAGTGTTTTCCTTCTCACACAGAAGCCCAGTCATCTGTAGCTAGGATCCACAAATGAGAGAGAACATGAGATGCTTGGCTTTCTGGACCTGGGTTACCTCACTTAGTATAATCCTTTCCAGATCCATCCATTTTCCTGCATAATTTCATAACTTCATTTTTCCTTCACCGCTGAGTAGAACTCCATTGTATAAATGTGCCTTATCTTCATTATCCATTCATCAACTGAGGGACATCTAGGCTGGTTCCATTTCCCAGCTATTGTGAATTGAGCATCAATGAACATGGTAGAACACGTACTTTTAAGGAAATAAGATGTGTCCTTAGGATATATGCCTAGGAGTGCTATTGCTGGGTCATATGGTAGATCAAATTTTAGCTGTCTTCGAGCCCTCCACACTGATTTCCACAATGGCTGGACCAGATTGCAGTCCCACCAACAGTGTAGAAGGGTTCCTTTTTTCGACATCCTCACCAGCGTTTATGGTCATTTGTTTTCATGATGGTAACCAATCTGATAGGAGTGAGATGGAATCTCAACATAGTTTTAATCTGCATTTCCCTGATGACTAGGGATGTAGAACATTTTTAAATGCTTATACGCCATTCACATTTCTTCCTTTTAGAATTTTCTGTTTAGCTCCATAGCCCATTTTTAATTTTTTTATTCATTTATATTTATTTAGTTGAGAGTGACAGAGAGAGAAATATCAGGAGCTACTGGGGTTTTGTTCAGGAAGTCTTTTTCCATTCCTATATCATGGAAAGTACTTCCTAAATTTTCTTCCAGTAGTATTCGAGTTTCTGGTCTTATATTGAGATCTTTGATCCATTTGGACTTGAGTGTAGTGCATGGTGAAATGTGTGGATCAAGTGTCAGTTTCCTGCATATGGTTATCCCAGTTTGTCCAGCACCATTTGTTGAAGATGCTGTCTTTTTTCCAGCCTATATTGTTTGGGCCTTTATCAAATATCAAGTAGCTATAGTTGCTTGACCCATTATCTGGGTCCTCAAGTCTATTCCGTTGGTCTATACTCCTGTTTTTATGCCAGTGCCATGCTGTTTTTATTACTTTGGCTTTGTAATATAGCTTCAGATCTGGTATGGTGATGCCTCCAGAGGTATTCCTTTTGCTGAGGATATGTGTGGATATGCGAGGCCTTCTGCTTTTTCATACAAAATTTGAGACCATTTTTTTCTATCTCTATGAAGAACTCTGTAGGGATTTTAGTTGGAATTGCATTAAATCTGTATATTGCCTTTGGTAGGATTGTCATCTTCACCATGTTAATTCTGCCTACCCAGGATCATGGGAGGTCTTTCCATTTTCTCAAGTCCTCCTCAATTTTGTTTCTGAGTGTTTTTATGTTTTCGTTGTATTGATCTTTCACTTCCTTGGTTAACATTATTCCAAGGTATTTTGTTGTTGTTGTTACAATTGAAAATGGGACTATGTCCCTTATTTCTTTCTCTGTATCTTTGTTATTTGCATAAAGGAAGGCTACTGATTTTTGTGCATTGATTTTGTATCCTGCTACTTTACTATAAGAGTTAATCACCTTCAGGAGTTTTGGGATGGAGTCTTTTGGGTCTCTTACATATACAATCATGTCATCAGCGAATAGAGCTAACTTAACTTCTTCCTTTCCAAATTGTATCCCTTTTATTTCCTTCTCCTGTCTTATTGCTTGAGTTACGACTTACAGTACTATATTGAAAAGCAGAGGTGAGAGTGGAGAACCCTGTCTTGTTCCTTATCTTAATGGGAATTCCTCCAGTCTCTCTCCATTAAGTATTATTTGGGCCTTCGGAGCTTTGTATATTGCCTTTATAATGTTAAGATGTGATCCAACCATGCCAATTCTCTCCAATGTTTTGATCATGAATTGATGTTGTATCTTGTCAATGGACTTTTCTGCATCCATCGAAATGATGACATGGTTTTTATGCTTAAACTTGTTTATGTGGTGTATTAGATTGACAGAATTCCATACATTGAACCACCCCTGTGTTCCTGGGATGAATCCCACTTCGTCAAGGTTTATAATGCTTTTGATGTGTTGTTGGATTCGGTTTGCGAGGATTTTGTTCAGGATCTTTGCATCTAAATTCATCAGAGAAATAGGCCGGTAGTTTTCTTTTCTTGTGGCATCTCTGCCTGGTTTTGGAATTAGGGTGATGCTAGCTTCATAAAAGGAGTTGGGTAGCTTTCTCTGTTCACCAGTTGTGTGGCACAGTTTTAGGAAGATTGGTTTGAGTTCTTCCATGTATGTTTGATATAATTCAGCTGAGAAGCCATCTGGTCCTGGACTGTTCATTTTTGGGAGGTTTTTTATTACTTTTTCCATCTCCATGAGTGTGATGGGTTGATTGAGGTGATTAATCTACTCTGAGTTTAGCTTTGGTAGATGGTATGAGTTCAGGAATTTATCCATCTCCTCCACATTATCCAGTTTTGTGGAGTAGAGGTTTTTGAAATAAGTCCCGATGATTCTCCCAATTTCACTTATGTCTGTTGTGATCTCTCCTTTTTCATTTTGAATTTTGTTAATTTGAAGCTTCTCCTTTTTTTTGCTTCATCAAATTGGCCTGGGGTTTGTCAATCTTGTTTATTTTTTCAAAGAACCAGGTCTTTGTTTTGTCAATTGTCTTAATTGTTTCCTTGGTTTCCAATTCATTGATTTCTGCTCTGATTTTAATTATTTCTTTCCTTCTGAAGCTCTTTGGGTTGGATTTTTCTTGTTTTTCCAGTGCCTTTAGGTGGATGGTTATGTTATTGATTGGGGATCTTTCTGGTTTTTTTTATGAAGGCATTGAGTGCGATGAATTTTCCCATGAGGACTGCCTTCATTGTGTCCCATAAGTTTTGGTATGATGTGTTGTCATTGTTATTCAATTCCAAAAAGAGGCAGATAGAGAGAATGGGCACACCAGGGCCTCCAGCCATTGCAAACGAACTCCAGACCCATGTGCCCCCTTGTGCATCAGGCTAACTTGGGTCCTGAGGAAACGAGCCTCAAACCAGGGTCCTTAGGCTTCAGAGGCAAGTGCTTAACCAGTAAGCCATCTCTCCAGCCATAATGGTGGCTTAAGCCAGGCATGGTGGTGCACGCCTTTATATTTTTAATTTTTAATTCATTTTTATTTCCATTGCCCATTTTTAATTGGCTTGTTTGATTTCTTAATATTTAATTGTGTGAGTTCTTTATATATCCTAGATATTAATGCGCTATCAGATGTATAGCTGGCAAAGATTTTTCCCATTCTGTACGTTGCTTATTTGCTTTATTCACAGCGTCCTTTGCTGTACAAAATCTTTGCAATTGTCCCAGCGGTTAATCTGTGGCTTTATTGCCTGAGCAATTGGGCTATATTCAGAAAGCCTTTGCCAAGACAAATATGTTGATGGGTTTGCCCTACTTTTTCCTCTAGCAGTTTCAGAGTTTCAGGTCTGGTGTTAAGGTCTTTAATCCATTTGGACTTAATTCTTGTGCATGGAGAGAGAGAAGAATCTATTTTCATCCTTCTATAGATATATATCCAGTTTTCCCAACACCATTTGCTGAAGAGGCTGTCTTTTCTCCAATGATTATTTTTGGCATTTTTATTGAATATCAGGTGGCTATAGCTACCTGGAGTTACATCTGGGTCCTCTATTCTGTTCCATTGATCTACAAGTCTGCTTTTGTGCCAGTACCACGCTGTTTTTGTTACTATGGCTCTGTAGTATAGGTTAAAATCAGATATGGTGATACCACCAGCCTCATTTTTGTTGCTCAGTATTATTTTAGATATTCGAGGTTTTTTGTGATTGCAAATGAATTTTTGGATTTTTTTTTTCTATTTCCATGAAGAATGCTTTTGGGATTTTGACAGGGATTGCATTAAATGTGTAGGTTGCTTTTGGTAAGATTGCCATTTTCACAATATTGACTCTTCTGATCCAGGAACAAGGGATGCTTTTCCACTTCCTAGTGTCCTCTGTAATTTCTTGCTTGAGTGTTTTATAGTTTTCATTGTAGAGATCTTTTACTTCTTTGGTTAGGTTTATTCCAAGGTACTTTATTTTCTTTGATGCAGTTGTGAATTAGAGTGATTCAATGATTTCATTCTCTGTGTGTTTGTTGTTAGCATATAGGAATGCTACTGATTCCTTTGTACATATTTTGTGTCCTGCTACATGGCTGTAGGTGTTTGTCAGCTCTAACAGTTTGCTGGTAGAGTCTTTAGGGTTCTCTATATATAGAATCATGTCATCTTCAAATAATGATAACTTGATCTCTTCCATTCCAATTTGTACCACTTTTATGTGCAACTCTTGCCTTATAGCTAAGGCTAAGACTTTCAGTTCTATATGAAATAAATGTGGGGACAGTGTACACCCTTGTACTGTTATTATTTCAGTGGAAAAGCTTCCAGATTTTCCACATTTAGTAATATGTTGGCTGTAGGCTAGTCATAAATAGCCTTTATTATATTGAGATATGATCCTTCTATTCCCAGTCTCTGTAGGACTTTTATCATGAAGGGATGTTGGACTTTGTCAAATGCTTTTTCTGTATCTAATCAGATGATCATATGACTTTTGACCTCCAGACCATTTATGAAATGTATTACGTTTATTGATTTGCATATGTTGAACCATCCCTGCATCCCTGGTATAAAACCTACTTGGTCTAGGTGAATGATCTTTCTGATATATTCTTGTATTCTGTTTGCCAATATTTTGTTGAGAATTTTTGCATCTATGTTCATGAGGGAGATTGGTCTGTAATTTTCTTTTTTTGTTCTATGTTTGCCTGGTTTTGGTATCAGGGTGATGCTGGCTTTGTAGAAGGAGGTTGGTAGGATTCCTTCTTTTTTTTTATTTTATGGAAAAGCATAAGAATCAATGACATTAGTTCTTTCATGGAGGTCTGGTAAAATTCAGCAGTGAATCCATCTGGGCCTGGATGTTTTTATTTGGGAGATTTTTGATAGCAGCTTGGATCTCCATACTTGTTATAAGTCTGTTGAAGTTATTAATCTCATCTTGATTTAATTTAGGTAGGTCAGATAAATCAAGGAAATCATCCATTTCTTTCAGATTTTCATACTTAGTGGAGTACATGTTTTTATACTATGTCCCTATGATTTTTTTTTTAATTTCTCTGGTATCTGTTGTGATGTTGCATTTTCATCTCTAATTTCATTAATTTGTGTCTCTTCTCTCTTTCTTTTTGTCAGATTTGCTAAGGGTTCCTCAATCTTGTTTATCCTTTCAAAGAACCAACGCTTTGTTTCATTGATTCTTTGGATTATTATTTTTGTTTGTTTGTTTCTTTTTCATGAATTTCTGCTGTAATCTTTATTATTTCTTCCCATCTCCTGATTTTTGGTTTGCCTTGTTCTTCTTCTTTGAGCTGAAACATTAGGTCGTTTACTTGCCACCTTTCTAATTTCTTAACATAGGCATTTAAATCTATAAATTTACCTCTTAGAACTGCCTACATTGTGTCCCAGAGATTTTGGGATGTTGTGTTCTCATGATCGTTTGACTCTATGAACTTTTTCACTTCCTTCTTGATTTCTTCATTGACCCATTCATCATTTTGTAATGTACTCTTTAGTTTCCATGATTTTGTGTATGGTCTATAGCTTTTCTTGCTATTGATTTGTAGTTTGATTCCACTGTGGTCAGATCGATTGCACGGAATTATTTTAATTTTCCTGTATTTGTTAAGATTTGCTTTGTGTCCTAATATATGGTCTATTTTAGAGAATGTTCCATGTGCTGCTGAAAACAATGTATATTCTGCAGAATTTGGATGAAATGTCCTGTAGATATCAGCTAGGTCCATTCCTTCTATAGACTCATTTACTCCAGATGCCTCTCTGTTTATTTTTTCCTGAGATTACCTGTTATTTGATGAGAGTGGGGTGTTGAAGTCACCCAATACCACTGTGTTTGGTGTTGGCTATGACCTTAGTTCTAATAGCATTTGTTTGATGAAATTGGGAGCCCCCATGTTAGGTGCATATATGTTTAGGATTTAATGTCCTTCTGTTGGAGTGTTCCCTTAATCAATATAAAGTGAACTTCCTTATTTTCTTGACTAACGTTGGACTGAAGTCTACCTTGTCAGATATTAGGATAGCAACCCCTGCTTGTTTTCTAGGCCCATTTGCTTGAAACACCGTTTTCCAACCTTTCACCCTAAGATAATGTCCATCCTTTGTAGAAAGGTGAGTTTCCTGAAGACAACAAATTGTAGGATCCTGCTTTTTAACCAAGTCTGCAAACTTATGCCTTTTGGTTGTGGCATTGAGGCCATTGATATTAAGTGATATTATTGAAAGGTGTGTACTTATGTTTGCCTTCCTTTTGTAGTTCCTGTTCTGCCTTTGCTCTTTTGTGTTAACTAGTATTTGAGTATTGTTTGTTTTCTCCAGGTTCCTTATATGTGTGCTTTTCCTTCTCTTTGGCATGGAGGATTCATTCAAGTATTTTTTGTATAGCTGGTTTTGTCTTCAAATACTCCTTTAGCCTTCTTTTGTCATGGAATGTCCTTACTTTTCCATCTATTTGAATGGATAGCTTTGCAGGACACAGTAACCTTGGTTGACAGTTGGTATCTTTCAGAATTTGGAATACTTCCCTCCAAGCCATTTTGGCTTTTGAAGTTTGTGTTGAGTCATCTGCTGTAATCCTGATGGGCTTGCCTTTGTAGGTAAATTGATTTTTCTCTCTAAGTGCTTTCAATATTTTTTCTTTGGATTGTGTGTTTGGTAGTTTGATTATAATATGGTGAGCAGAGGTTCTTTCCAGGTTTTTTCTGTGTTTGTTTCCTGTATCAGCATTAGCACCTCTTTTCCAATTTGGGGGAATTTTTCTTCTATGATTTTGTTGAAGACGCCTACTATGCCTTTGTAGTGAAATTCTTCTTCTTCCACTACACCCTAATTTCTTATGTTTGATCTTTTCATAGTGTCCCGAATGTCTTGAAATTCCCATTCATACTTTTCTATTAGTTTATCTTTCTCTTTGTTGGACTGTATTAGTTCTCCCACCTGGTCTTCTAGATCAGAAATTCTGTCCTCTCCTTCATCCTTTCTACTGGTGAGATTTTCTCCAGATTTTTTTATTTCATTAACTGTGTTCTTCATTGCTAGTAATTCTGACTGGTTTTTCTTTATTGTTTCTATCTCCTTATTTATATCTTTTATTGACTTCTTTGTTTCATTAAATTGGTGTCCTGTGTCTTCTTTGATTCCTTTGATTTCCTCTTTGATTCCTTTGAGTTCCTCTTTTATTCCTTTGATTTCTTCTTTCACTTATTTGAACATATTTACAATCATTCTTTTGGAATCGTTCTCTGGCTTTTCCTCTAACTCGTTCCCACTGGAGGTCATTTCTGATGCATGAATACTTTTTGGTGGAATTATATTGTCTTGATTTTTGATGTTCCTTATGTTACAATGTATATATTTTTGTATCTTGGGTTAAGTTAATGCTTGAATTTTCTAGTTAGCTGGGTATTCTTAGCTGTATCAATTGATCTGATGTTATATATCTTCAGGGTAGGAGCTGAAGGTGTTAGGTGTGGCTCTTAAGACTCTCAAAGTATCTACAAAAGTGTTCCTAGGGCTTGGGTTTGCCTGATATGAGAGTATTCAAGTAGGCTGAGTGGAGCAAAATAGAGATAGATTCTAAAATTTAACTATACAATGCACACATTCAATGAAAAACAGCACCAAGTATTTATGCAGGAGTAGGTATAACAACCAGATCCTCTATCAACAAAGAGGTTAAGATTTCTGGTCTGTTGAGGGTCCTAAGTCAGCTTGTGACCAAGTGAGACCCTTCCCTGGTGCAATCCCAGTTACCTTTTTGGATGATTTAGGTGTCAGTTATGCTTCTCTCTACTTGTGTGTCTCTTTGTTGCCCTGTGGGTTCAAGTAGGCTGGCTGGGTCACTGAACCACTGTTCTGTTTTCTGGAGCTGGGTACTGGCTTTTCTGGTAGGGCAAGCCACGCTTGGCAGCTGTGGCCCTGCAGACCTGGCACCACCGCTTCTGGAGCTGCTACTGCTGGAGCCGCTGATGCCACCGCTACTGCTGCTGGCAAAGCTGCCACTGCTGCTCCTGCTGCTGCCACTGCTGGAATTGCTGCTGCCTCTGCTTCTGCTGCCAGAGCCTGAGCCGGATCCGGAGCTGGCACTGCCGGAGCCACTTTGGCCTCCCTGTGTGGGCTCTGGTTGCCCTGGACCTCTCCTACTTCTCTGCTGCAGTTTCAATTTATTGTGCACCTAACTTTTTAGGAAAAGTGTGTATTTTTCTGGGTTTTCTTTGGCTTTTTCTCCCCTAGCCTGCTTTGGCATGGTTCCTATGCTGCCATCTTAAGCAGAAGTCTTGTCTCTGATTTTTAAAGAACATTGAGTACTTTTCTTATAAGGACATAATAGATGTTTGCCAAAACACATGTTTAATAAAGTTTTTTTTTTTTTACAACTAATCACAGCATTTATGCTATGTTATGTGAAATCTTCAGTCAGTTTTGAGTACATTGTGATTTATTTATTTTTTAAATTTTACTTATTTATTGGACAGAGAGAGCAAGAGAGTGAATGAGGGATGCAGAGAGGGGGGGGAGAGAGAGGGAGAGCAACGACCATCAGCCATTTCAAAGCACTCCAGACTCATGAGCGACCTTGTGTATATTGTGTGTGTGGGTCCTATGGAATCAAACTAAGGTCCTTTGCTGGAAAACACTTTAATTGCTAAGGCATCTCTCCAGGCCATAACTTTGGTTTGTTCCATCTTGTGCATCTTGCTTATTTGGGTCTTTGAGAATCAAACATGGATTGTTTGGCAAGCACCTTAATTGCTGAGCTATATCTCTATCTGTTAAAATATATTTTATGGTTAAATTTATACATGTCTACAATGTGTTTTGATCATATTTATGCCCTCATTTACTTTCTCTTGTCCCTTCTGGCTGAACCCTTTCTCTTCTACAACTAATCTCCTTGCTACTCTCTTTTGTTAACCTTAAATTTTTATTTTTGTTTACTGATTAATTGGGGAGATACAGAAAAAAATATATATATATATATGGAGAAAGAGAGAGAGAGAGAAACAAAGATAAAACTAGGTGGTGTTTTTGCAGTTAAAAGGATAACATCATACCAAAGACTGTCTTCAACATAGATAAAAAGGATGCTATGTGGTACTTACCATGTAAGGACCTTAGGCGGGATTAGTTCTGAGACTGATGCTTTTCAGAAATTGTGCCCAATTTTCCTGAAAAAAAAATTGTGAACATGTATATCTGATTACCAAGAATGACTACTATGTTTGTGGTAACCCTAGCCTGAAATAGGACTTGTAATTTGGAATTTTTATGTAGCACCCAATGGTATTGTGTCCTTTAGGTGATAAAAGACTGAGCTTACATATACAGACACCATGACAGTGATTCTAAGTATAAAATCCAACTGCCTCCTGTGAAACACAAACAGAGTTGACAGTGCATACAGTGGTTGAGTGCCTGGTTTTTCCTGCAAAGAGACAACGAGATCCACAGACAACACCAATCGACCAACAATTCAAGAAAAGATACTTGAGCCCCTATAAAAACATGAGTTATGATGCCCATGTTATGCAGGACCAATGAGAGAGCACAGAGGATTTGAGATGAGATTCTCTAAAATATCGTTCAAGAAAGAAAGTTCTATTACTGAAAATAATATATTATCTGGGCATATTGGTGCAGGACTTAATCCCAGGACTCCAGAGGAAAAGATATGATGATCACCATGAATTTGAGGCCACCCTGAGAATACAATTCCAGGTCAGCCTATAGTAAAGTGAAACCCTACCTCGAAAATCAAATGTTAAGAAAGGAAAACATACAACAGTAAGTTAGGGAGATATGTAAAAGTCACTGAAGCAGATTTCTAGGAGGTGCTAAAGAACTCAATACTAAAATGTACATAACTCATGAAAATGTACATAAGAGAATGACAGAAGAGAGACGACCACGATGGTAACCACATTTGAAGTATACTTATGAATTATCGACTAATATAACATGAACAAATAAATGAATATTCAAATAAATAAATAAATAGGAAATTGAAAAACTTATAGGACTATGCTTCAACTTACAAGCAAGACTCGAACTGCTTATGTCAGCGGGTAGAAATGAAACACAGCTCCTTGTACGTCCTGGAATTGTGCCTCTTTTTCAAGAATCCTGCACCAACATCAGTGCACATTTCACAAAAGTTGAGTCATTCTCATCATCACTGACAATGGTAAGCGAGTCGTCCAAGTAAATGAACTCAAACCTCCTCTAAGATTTTTATAAAAAACTTAAACTTCTCAACCCTGAAACAATACTTTTTGCCTAGGTTTCAGCAATTTTTCCTGGGCTCACAAGGAAAAGGAAATTCAGTACTTGCATATGCTTATAAGTTATTCACATTTCCCCTTTCAACTGAAGATACCACGTAGTTTTACACTGTTGTTCTCAAAAGCTTTTGGTGAAAAGATTTGGTACAATTTTGAATTTACCTTTTTATGGTACAAAGTCCTGGATGACAGTATGTGTTTCTCCTTTAAAGATACTACTCATTTTAGTTTTGTCTATATATTTTTAGTTTATTTGAGAGAGTCAGAAAGATGGAGAGGGAGACACAGAGAGAGAGAAAATGGACATGCCAGGACTGTAGCCTCCACAATCCACCTCCAGATGTATGAGCCAAAGTACGCATCAGGCTTACTTGGGTCCTGGGGAATTCACACACAGTTCTTTGGCTTTGCAGGCAACTGCCTTACCTGATAAGCCATCTCCCCAGCCCAACTCTGTCTATTTTGAAATTATATTGAGTACTTTACTCAGTAGGACAAAATAGATTTTTTTATAAGCGAAAGTGTTGTACTTTCTTTTAAAAATATTGGCAATATTTAGGCTAATTTAGGTAAAAGTTTCAGTCTCTTTCTACCATACTTTCCTGTTTTTTTTCTTTTTTTCACTAAAAACATTTTCATTTTTTTACTTGAGACACTGAGAGAGAGAGAGAGAGAGAGAGAGAAATAGGCAGACATAGAGTGAGGGAGATGAATTAATATTAAAGTACACATAAAAACACAGTCTCCAAATGTCATGAAAATATGTGGGAGAGAAGGGTAGGAGGGAGAGGGCCAGGATGGTATCAACATGTGATATGTACTAATGAATTTTCTTCTGATATAAAGTAAACAAACCAATGAATATTTAAGATAAATAAACAAATAAGAATTTGAAAAATCTATGTGAATGGGATTTAACCTACAAGGAAGAGTCCTACTTTCTGTGTCACCAGGACGAAATAAAACACTGCTCCTTGTACATCCTCAGTTCTCTCTCTTCCAAGAATGCTGCACAAACAACTGTGCACAGTACAGAAAACTCAGCCATTCTCATCGTCAATGACAATGGTAAGTGAGTAGTAAATGTAAATTTTCTCAAACCTTCTCTAAGATTTTCTTTTCTTTTCTTTTTTTTCAGGGAAGAAGGAATCATTTGAGCTCACAGCTTAAAGGGCTACCATGTGTCATAGTGGGGAAAAGAGTGACAGGAGCATGAGTTGGCTGGTCACATCGTATGTACAGTCAGGATTCAGAGAGAGATGGTCCTGGTGTTTAGCTGCCTTTCTCCCTTTTCCCTTCTTTATTTAGTTAGTGGCCTCAGTCCCTGGGATGGTGCTGTACACATTAAGGGTGGCTATTTAATACTCAATGAAACCCATAAAAATATGCAGACCTCTGTCTCTCAGTGGATTTTAAATCTGTCAACTGACAGTGCAAGTTGAAAACCATGTTTCCTGTGTTAGCTGGTTGACCAACACTGCAATAAATATCCAAGATAATCCTCAACTTTATGCATGGTGGGGAAGTGAAAGATACACAAAGAAACTGGGATCTCACAGTCTCTGGACTGTGCCCTCACAATTCAACTTTTAGAAGTTTCTGTCAACACATAATAGTACCACAAGCTTGGGGCAAAGCCATTTCACTCATGGCTATTGAACAAAGTTTCCACACACATACTGGCTCTCCTTGAACTCCTTGATGAGGACTGAGGCCACATGGAGAGGCAGTTCAGGAGGCTAGGTTTTCTATACTAGGTCTGCATTACATGCTGAAATCTGTCCCATGGGAGTTCAAATTGGAAGACTAGCCAGTTTTTTGGAAATTAGGGTTTTGGCGTGATAACTTACTCTTTCTTCCTAGCCTTTAAGGGACAATGGAAACTATGTGCAATTAAGATGATCTTGTTTTATAAACTGTGGTGTCCCGGTGTTTGGCACATACATATTTATGATTGTGATGTGCACCTGTTGCATCATTCCCTTGATTAGTAAGAAGGGGCTGTATTTGTCCTTTTTCATTACTTTTGGTTTGAAATCTCTTTTATCAGATATTAATTTAGCCACACAGGCTTTTTAATTTCCATTTGCTTGGAGTATCTTTTTCCAACCTTTCAATCTGAGGAGGTGTCTATCTTTGGTGGTGAGTTGGGTTTCTATAAGACAGCAGATAGATGTGCCCAGTCTTTTGCTCCATCCAGAGAACCTGTGTCTTTTGTTGGGTGAGTTAGGACCATTAACATATAAGGTTATTACAGTGAGGTTTGAATTAATCCCTTCCATGATGAGGTGTTTTATTTGGTTGAGTGCTTATTTGTCTTATGTACAGTTTTGAAACTGGGGTACTTTGGTTTTTGTTATTATATATGATATATTATATTTGGTTCTCAAGAGCATCTGTGAGAAGAACCATGCACAGAACACACTTCTCGACCCTGACACTCTTAATTCTTTCTTCCCAGGCTTCAGCAATTTTCCCTGAGCTTGTAAGGCAAAAGGAATATTGATATTTTCATATGGATTAAGGTTGCTCATATTATCCCCTTTAGAAGTACAGAGTCTCTTCATTGTCTACAGCCTCACCAGGAGTGTGGTCCTGAGGAAAGAAAGGAGCTCAACAGTCATATACAATGTCTTAAGTCTTTTGTAAGTTCTGGAGGTCCCAGGCATATGTGACCAAGTAACTCCAGGCTTGTCCAGTTCCTCATTTTTTTGCCACACTGAGAATCCCTGTATATTCATGATGCTCATTTTTCAGATGGAAGTTATGCTCTCATGATAGGTTAGAGAATATGGTCTTTTCAGAGAAATTATCAGATATATTGACCATGCATAGAGTGATGATGAGTGACCTTGTGTTAGATGGAGTCATTTTCCTAGATATTGAGCAAAATCTTAGATTTTATCAGATCCCTTAGACGATTCAAGCCTACTGGAATGGCGATGTCTGAATTATGTGAGAACAGTAACCAAAGGGTGTGTTTTCATTAGGAAGAACATAGGCCAACTAAGAAGATGTATAAGGCTGAGGAAGGAAGATCTCCACGAGTCCAAAACCAGCTGATAGACTGTGAGACCCTGTCTCAAATATTAAAAAAATACAGACATTTCAAAATCTTAGATGAGGTTTGAGTTCACTTCCTTGGACTACTCATTTCTCATTGCCGTTGATGTTGACAATGACTTAACTTTTCTGACATGTGCACAGATTATGGTGCAGCATTCTTGAAAGAGGGGTAGAGCACCAGGGCATACAAGGAACATTGTTTTCTTTTCTACCTTATGACACAGGCAGTAGAACTCTTATTTGTAGGTTGAAGCCCAATGACAATGGGTTTTTCTATTTCTTATATATTTAATTTTTTTTATTTCCTTTCATTGGATTATTTTATATCACATGAAATTTTATAGGTACAAATCATATGTAGGTACCATCATGCCCCTGTTCCTTTGCACCATGTGGTGTGCAGCCCATAATGGAGATATTGTGGCCATTTACCATGTTCTTATAGTTTCTGAGTTTTGGGTACAGCAGTCAGTCAGTGGATGGAGTGAGTGCAGAGGGATATTGCCTGACACCCTCTTGTTCTTCTGCCTTCCTTTAGCACATTTCCCTGAGCATTGGTGACTGTGTTTTTAGTCTATTCTAACTTTGAGTTCTTAGCGGCTTCTAGAAATCTATTTCAGCACGTTTTGTGTATCTCCACATTACATGGTTTAGGTTTCCGAACACTCCCTTCAAGTGGCAGTGTTGCTCATCTCAATTCTTCTGTGCTGTCTCATTAGTCAGGCATAATGTTTGCATCCTGAATTTCTTTTTTTATTTACTTTTTATTGACAACTTCCTAATTGTAAACAATATCTGACGGTAATTCCCTCCCTCCCCCCAGTTACCCCTTTGAAACTCCACTTTCCATAATATCCCTTGACTCATCTTTTGATAGTGGTACAGGTGTCTTTTCTTGAATTGTTGGCAGATTTGTGTTATCTTTGTATCTCATTGCCTTTGTCCAAGCAAAACATGGTACTCAACCACAAAATGCATTGTCAACTATGTTTGTGTATCACAGGAGGCCTTTGAATT
This sequence comes from Dipus sagitta, assembly GCA_036346955.1. Taxonomy (NCBI): domain Eukaryota; kingdom Metazoa; phylum Chordata; class Mammalia; order Rodentia; family Dipodidae; genus Dipus; species Dipus sagitta. Next base: position 29,130,649 of record CM070791.1, read on the forward strand.
TTACACTTAAAGCTACTGTCATGGTTCTGTACATCCCTTTCCCTTTGTTCTCATCTACATGGCAGCATATTATTGGGTTTCTACATGAAAATTCAAAATTACAAGGCCCATTCCAGTTTATGGTCTCCTCAAATATAGTTGTTATTCTTCCTTTTTCAGAGGTACCTCTTCACACTTTGTTTTCTGAAAAAGGCAGCAGTTCTGATAAGTATAATCTCAGAATTAATCCCTTATAGAGTCCTTACATAATAAGTAAAATGTAGCATCCTTTTAATTTATGTTGAAGGGAGTCTTTGATACGATGACATCCTTTCAATTTAGCAAACCACAACTATTAGACTTTTTTTTAAAAAAATATGAGTTTGCTCCAAAAAGCTCCTGTGAAAAACATTTGGAACCAATTTTGAATTTTCCTCATCAAGATAAAATATCCAGGATAATAGTACATGTCTCTTCATAAGTGCTAGGTCTCATAAAGATTCTCTCTAATTTTAAATAATATTGCATACTTTTCTTAGAGGACATAGTAGATGTTTTAGAAAAGTGATGTATGAAAACATTAAGGCTATGTAATTTGAAAGCTTCATTTAGGAGTGACCATACTTTCATTTATTTATTTATTCATTTTTTTTAATTATTGGAGGGAGCAAAAGAGGGAAAGAGGCAGGCAGAATGAGAGAGACAAAGATAAAGAGTGAGTGTGCCAGAGCCTCCAGCCATTTCAAATGAACTCCAGACTCATGGCTACCTTGTGCATCTTGTGCGTATTGGTCCTGGGGAATCAAACTGAGATCCTTTGGCTTTGCAGGAAAACACCTTAACCGCTAAGCTATCACTCAAGCCCATATTTTGGGTTTTTCAAGGTAGAATAGTTGTATGCCATCAAACCAAGCTCAATGTTTTTATAATAATTATCACTCCTGTTGATGGAAAATCACAGATAAAATAAGGAGGTTGCAAAATATGTCACCTTCTACAAATATGTATAAACTGTTGTAATAAAATAGGATTGCACTAGAATGAAATATATTTGCAGTAGAACTCTCCAGAATATGAATGTTATCATTTCCTGGTAAGTAAAGACAAGGAGGGGCCAAGGGGAGGGGGTAGGTCACGGATGAGCCTAATAATGGTACCAAACTGACTGTATTTGCTGAATACAGAACTAATAATGAAAAAAAAAAATTAAAAAAGATATAATTCTAATGAAAAACATATGAAAGTGTTTCAAAAACTGAAATAACTGTGTGCTCTATTACTTATAATGTAAGCATAAAGGATCAGAAAGTGTGTTGTTTCTCTTCAAAGACAGATTGGGATTTTTTAACTATATTAAAAATATTTTTTAATTAATTTATTGATTTTTTAAAATTTTTTATTCATGTTTTATTAATTTATTTGAAAGCGACAGACAGAGGGAGAAAGAGGCAGATTGAAAGAGAGAATGGATTCACCAGAGCCTCCAGCCACTGCAAATGAACCACTGAGGAGATCAGTTGGCCAAATTAAGAGCAGTTGGTTCCCCACCATGGCTGTGTGCCACTATTGCACTTGCGTGGGCATCACAATAACTTATTTGCTGCTAAGTAGGTTAGACCATGAGTTGCTTGGACAGATATTGGTCATTTTCCCCCAGTCGACCATGCAGCACCTTCTGGCACTAGACATGCTGACTGTCTGGGGACTGACTCTCTTCCAACTACCAGCCATGTCATTCCATTTTGCATGTCAACCACATAAGGTGTCTTCAGCAGTAGGGTCTTACCACTAACCTTTGGTGGGTCATCAAGTACTCTGACAGAAATCTGTGTTTATTTTAGGAAACCTTGTAGGTCTCTCTGATGAAACGCTCATTGTGGATGATAGCCCCATGCTGGTACTGGGAGTTACAGGTCAGGGCCCACTAAGAAAATGAGGAAAAAAGATAACTAATATACAAGAGTTAGAGAGAAGAGAGAGAGAGAGGGAAGAAGAGAGGGAGAGTCAGAGGGAGGGAGGGAAGATGTAGAAGATTAAGCTTAGTCTTGATCCTACCCTCTCCAGTGTCTTGTGTTTCAGGTGTTCCCTGTAAGGGCCTGGTGAAGGATCAGCCATTTGGTCTGTCTTTTAGTAAGTAGAATTTTATGGTACCATTGCCATTTGGGTCTAGATCTGTGTTTCCCACCCCTTTGATGCCCTCCCCTTCCATCCTAGTGTCTAGTCCACGAGATGCTTGCTGGATATGTAAGGTATCTTCGGTAGATTCGGGTTAGGTGCTGTAGATGAGTGAGACTATGTGGCGATTTTTTTTCTGTGATTGGGTAAGTTCACTGAGAATGATCTGTTCCAGGTTCAACCATTTTTCCTCAAATTTCATTGTGTCATTTTTTCTTACTGCTGTATAGAATTCCATTGTGTAGATATACCACATCATAGTTATCCATTCTTCTAGTGATGGACACCTGGGTTGATTCCAGCTCTTAGCTATTACAAATTGAGCCGCTATAAACATGGTTGAGCAAATCTCTTTAGTCTGTGGTTTGAAGGTTTTAGGGTAGATGCCCAGTAAGGGAATAACTGGGTCTTTTGGTATCTCTACAGTCAGCTTTTTCAGAAGTCCCCATATTGCTTTCCAAAGTGGTTGTACCATCCTACATTCCCACCAAGAGTGGGTGAGTGTTCCTACTTCTCCACATCTTCGCCAGCATTTATTTTTATTTGATCTTTTTCATGTTTGCTAACCTTATTGGGGTAAGGTACTGGCTTGTCGAACATGGGTCTTTAGGCTTCATAGACACATGCGATAATCACCAAGCAGTCCCTCCAGCCTTCATATTTATGATTTTTACATGAATATATTATTATTTTATGTATAAATTGAGAGAAAGGGGGTGACAGAAAGAGAGAGAGAGAGAGATAGGGAGAATGGGCACATCAGGGACTCAAGCCACTGCAAACCAACTCCAGATACATGGACCACCTTCTGCATCTGGCTTACATGAGTACTGAGTAAGCGAGACTCACACTGCGGTCCTTAGGCTTCACAGGCAAGCAATTAACAACTAAGCCGTCTCTCCAGCCCGACTATCACTTTTGAGAAAAGACTAACAACACTTTTCTTTAAAAAAAAAAATAAAGTGATAGCAGGGCTGGAGCAATGCCTCAGTGTTTAAGTCTCTTGCCTGGAAAGCCTGAAAATCCTAGTTTGATTCTGCAGTGCCCATGAAAAGCCAGATGCACAAAGTGGCACCATAGCTGGAGACTCTGGAGCACCCATTCTCTCTCTGTCTCTCTTCCCTGTATCTCTCTTTTCCTGAAAATGAATAGTAAATAAATAAATGATTCCTTAAAAAAAAAAAAAAAACTAATAGTAATTGTGGGGAGTAGCATAAATCATCACACATTGTAAAAGTGTACTCAGTTCAATTTCAAAGGTGCCCACAGTGTTCACCAATTTAAGACATTAAGACCTGTAAAGTCAAACAAGTTAAACACTTCTAACATATAAAGGCACAGAGTAAGCATGTTCAACTGGTATAATGCATAGCAAGGAGAGACTAAAACAATGCAAACTCAACCACCATCAAACAAACATCAAACTTCTGCAGTTTAAGTTCAGTACAACCGGACACAAAGAGTCTCCAGATTTTCCAATTGTTCCCCTCCACCTGGACAAAGTAGCCATGGAACACTTTTATCCTAGGCCAACTGTGTGCTCTATGGTAGCCCTTGCACAATCCTGGTATATAAAAATCATCTTCAGGGCTTCATACAAACAAAGGTCCATATTCCAATGGCTCTTTCAGCCTATCAGGGCATCAAGCCCTACCTCATGCCGCGTTTCAGCATCAGCTCCTGGAATCGTGTGCAATTCATGACCACTCCATGCATTTTCATGCTTCTGAAACAAATATCAGGTGTGCAGGACATAGCCATATTTTTAATTCACAGATGAAATAAATCATAACCTTGAAGAAGGTTCCTTCTCCATTCAACTCTTTCCAGAAGAGTTTGCATTTCTACAAGATTCCTTCCTCAAGCATCCTTTCCATTGTTATAATGTAAAGCAGTTGGATCATCTTCCTTAAAATTTCTAATGTGTCTGAAAATAGCAGGTTCAGTAACCCCAAATCAGTCTCAGTGCCTGTAATTTTAGCTTTCTTGAGGTTTTCCAACTTAAAATCTTAAATCTCTCAGTCCAACATCTCTAGCCAAGCACATCAGTCCATTACAAATTTAACCTTGATCAAACTCTCTGAGCCTGGGCAGCAGGACACAGGCAGCCCTTATGCCAGTATCCCAGTTCCAACAAAGTCCTCTGCTGTCTTTCCTTCCCCCTGGGAAAGCTCAGAAGCCAAGCCTTGATGTTCAATTCTGTCTGCACTGAGCATCTCAAACTCTGATTATAATAGTCCATAAAACTTAGCTTACCACTCCAGAAGACATCTTCAGTTGCAAGCACCAAGTCCATGCCTATTCCTCCAAAACAAAGGTTCCAAAAGATCAACATCCACATGGTCAGGTTCATTCACCCCACTCCTGTTACCAAGTTCTGTAGCAGACAGCTTCAGGTTCACTGAGATGAACTTTCAGACCAAACACAGTTATGGAGGTAAGGATATTTATTGAAGCTTACAGATCCAGGGCAAGTTCCATAAATGTCAGAAGAAGCTGACCTTTCTTCACAGGACCAAGCAGAGAGAGAGGGAAGCACAAGCCAAAAAGCCAAAAGCCACATAGCACACTTTAGGAACGCCACCTAGGCACACTTTACATATCTTTAGATTGAAATCTGAAACCCACCACCACACCTTAAGATCCACACAGTGATATTGCCTCCAGCCAGGTTGCTACAGATGCAAACTACCAACAAATACAGAACTGAATATATTGGGGGCCATCTATTCAAACCTCCACAGAACTGTAACTTCCTCCTTTGCCAACTCTAGGTTGATAACTGATACTACTGAGAGCTGGCAGGTCACAGCTGCCACTATTACCATTACATCTGCTCATTTTGGGAACCTGCTACCAGTTAAAGAAGAAGTTCATATCATTCAGTGCTTTCCTTGTTCTTCCTTTGCAGCCTGTAGTTCTACTTTACTTGTGTAGTGAAGACAACGACGAGGAGCCTTAGCCTGTAACATTAGCAGTTGCCTTGCATGTGGATTCACATAGGGGTTATATCCAAGCAGAGGTATTGGCAACAATTTACCTTAAAAATGTGCACAAAGTCGTAAAGTTTTATGAAACATAGTAAAAATTTAGATTATAATAATATATTTAAAAATATTATATTTATTTCTGAGCAGAGAGCAAGAGAGAGAGAATGTCTCTTTGTGTGTGTGTGTGTGTGAGTAAAAGAGTGCCAGAGCGTCTTGCCACTATGAACAGAACTGCAGATGTATTCACACTGGGGAATTGATCCCAAATCATAAGACTTTGCAAGTAAATGCCTTTAACCATTGAGCAACTATTCAGCCCATAATGAAACATTTCTAAAGAGGACAGAAAGGATATAGTCTAGTTTATTATAATATTTGAAGCATATTCCAAATGGTCATAGTATTCAGCAAAACAGAAAATGAAAAATTAGCAAATGAAGCATTCCTTCACTTCTTGTAGTTCTTATTTGCACGGTGTCATGGATGGGGAACACTAACTCATTTGCATAATCCTGTCACTACAGGTGAGCCCCATGTTTTCTGCATTGACCGTAACTAGTAGATGAATGGATGAGAGAGAAATATGCCCACTATCAATTCTTTCTTGCCTGGGAAAGAAATGTATATAACACACTTTCTGAGAAGGATATTTGCCAATGCCCAGATAAAATTTAATCTGTTTCACCTCAACCATTATATATCATATCAGTCCATTACTGTCCCTTGATAACGGTGCTCCTGAGGCCTTCCAGAAACCAAAACACATCTGGGCATAGCATTTATTGAACCCCAGGAATTATGAACATTGGTAGGAGGAAGGCACAAAAATCTACAATTCAAATGAGGCTGTCATTTAACCTAAATGTTACTGGCCTATGGACAACTTTGGCTGCCACATTAAAGTTGTTGCTGGGATGTTCCATTATAGAATACCTTTATATTAATATTTGTAGTACATTAAAGTTCTGATTTACATGCAATCCTAAAGCACTCAGATCTCTTACAGCCTCTACTGTCCCATGAATATGTCTCACATAGCACTTAGGAAAGACAATCACATACCATATCAGTTGTGGGGCTCATGATGAATTAATTTTTATCATAATTCTCTTTTTGTAATAGTTACTTTCTCACTGCTGACAAAACACTCAAAACACAGAAGCAGCTTATATGAGGAAACCATTTATTTAAGGCTTACAGATTCCAGGGGAAGCTTCGTCATAGCAGAGAAAGTGTGGCTTACTTCATTACACAACCGTAAGATACACAGAGAGAAAGTTAGAGTTCAATCTGGCTCAAAACACACCTTAAGACTGGAGTCCATTCCAAGCTCTGCTCACTGTGACACACCATCTTTTGTAGCTCTCTGCCTGCTAGATACATAAGTGGGAAATTTAAATGGTTCAAAAATCCTTGAGACTATACAGACAAAATAATTAAAGCAGCACACTTTTGTACCCAATTCTATCTATAGTACTGAAGTGACCGACATTCTTCAGTGATGTCTGTCCTTCCTCTGATATCTTTTAGTAGCCAACATCCATGGCCACCTTAGTTGGAAACAACAAGTGTCGCTAATGGCTTCTATGAGACAATCCATTAGGAACTGCAATTGACCACATTAGGTGTTGTTCTAAAGCCTTTGTCTCATGACTGATCCATGGGCATAATGATCTCTTTCTAAATTTCCATGGTACTTGGTTTCATCCAGTCTAGTCCATAGCCTCATGATTTAGGTGGACAAATACTTCATTTCTTGTTTAATAGTATTTTTTCAATTCCAGAGTCTAGTAGTTCAATACCTCTGAACAACATTGTCTTATGGTTTTGCCATTAAAACTGTCTATATTCATGCTGGACCATGTTTTCCCTTCTTTTGTAACAAAAGTGTAAGTTGAGAGGTTCTTTTAATTGTTCCTACCTTGCTCTGTCTGTTCTAACTGTCTGTTTCTTCAATGTGTTCTAGTTTTTATCCAACACTGGCCTTTTACCATTTAGCTAATTTATACTCTTTCCATTAAGTCCCAGCAGCTGTAGGATCTGGCAATACCATCTTATGTTTTTTCAAACTTCCCTACCAAATCAGGAGACAAGGCAGAGGATATCACACACATGAATTGTTCAGCTGTAACTCCTCCCATATGTGGACACAAGTTATTTCATATCAGAACGCTCAGTCTCAGTTGCTGTTTTCTCACCCACTGCAAGGAACACATTTGCTTTAAATATTTTGCTCATTATCAGATCTCATAAGAGCTATTATTTTCTGACTTTATAGTCTTGACAACATATTGTTTGGGAGGAAAAGAGAAAGAATGAAACATAGGTAGTATGGGCACACAGGGAGCTCTTCCAATTGTAAATAAACACCAGATGCTATGCCATATTTTTCCAAGGATTATGTGGATATGTTTCTGTCCCTGCACAAGTGACAATTTTGCTGCATGACTTTGGATGGATGTATATATTCACCTAAGATAGGAGCAATGAGAGATGTCCATTGATTCCCTCAGTCCACCTTTGGGATCAAACAAGATGCTGGAGTTACATGGAGGTTTTTTGTTGTTGTTGTTTCCTTTTTTATAGTGTCATAAGTTATTAAAGCCTCTATACCAACACAAAGGCTGGCCTTACTTGGATGATGGCTCACAACACATATATCAGTGGAATTTCATACAAAAATTACTGTCCTGTGCATTACTAAAAACTTTCCTCCTCCATTCCCTTATTTTTCTACTTTTATAAACTTGAAGAAGAGATTTGTGTATTGTAAGATTTATGATACTCTGACTCTGTGTCTTATGAAGTTAATGAGTCATGGAATTCTGTGAGACTCTTATGTTTCTTCTCCCGAGAGGAGATGAGAACATATGTCTTCAGTCAAAATAGGGCTCATATTCAGACCAAAGTATGATTAGAGCAATATCAAGTCAGTGAACCCAAGAGGTTTTTTTTGGAATTTACATATAGAATAAAGAAGGGGGTTATATACAGCAACATGGGCCCTCAAAGCAGCCACTTTGATGAGGCTTCCTTTCTGAAGATTGCTCCTTGGATGCTTGTCCCTTAGCCTAGGGATGAGTGCTTATTTACACAACATGGGATCCCCAGAGCAGCTGCACCATACAGAAGTCTTATCCCATCCTGAATGAGGATTTACCTGTGGCCACATACATGAATTCCTTGTCACTCTCCAGGCTATGAGACCACAGAACAGCACTTCAGTGGGTCTCACTGTGTTGGGATTGTCTTCAGATGTCCCTCCCTCAACCTCAGGGTGTTGATTTACATACAGATCATGGAGACTCTAAAGAAATTATGTCAGTGCAGCTCGTATCTTTTAGTCTCCACGTACTCATTCTCCATCTGCAATCATGAGACCTTCCGCATTTCTTCTATATATCTGGCACAGGGGGCACTTGAAACTCCGTTGGTGGGGGTCTATTATTCCTCCTAATGCCTTCTCTCATGAATCCACCCAATGGTTTAAGATATAGCTGCCAATAGTAGTTTCCACATTTCAACGTGGAAGAAATTTGCCATACAACAATGAGCCCCCTAGAATACATTTGGAAATTACAGTGTGGAGAAAGCAGTTACACATTCACACACAAGTGCTTTTATATATTGATTTCATATTCTACTTCCTTGTGTCGTGTTTACTCTCTTTTACATACAGGATTATACAATCTGCAAAGTTATATATTATGACTAATTCTTATACAATTTTTACCCACATAATGTCCTTATTTTAGCATTTTTCTTCTTTAATATTCAATACTATGTCCAATAAGAGCAGAGAGGGCAGACATGAACAACTCATTAATGATTTTAGAAGAAATGCTTTCAGTTTTCCCCATTTAGTACAGCATTTGTTATAGGACTATTGTGTATGTTGTTATAATATTCAGATAATTTTTCCTATTCATAGTAAACTCAGGATATTGTATGAAATTATACAAAGGATTTAAAGGACATAATTACGTGTTATGAGCTGATCACGTGAATTTTTAAAGAATATTATTAAATTTTATTTACTTTTTTTTTTGTTTTTTCATGGTAGGGTCTCACTCTAGCCCAGGCTGACCTGGAATTCACTATATAGTCTCTGGTGACCTTGAACTCATGGTGATCCTCCTACTTCTGCCTCCTGAGTGCTGAGATGAAAGGCATTAGCCACCACACCCACCTTTATTTACATTTTTATACATGAGAACCACCTTTGCATTCCTAAAATGAAACCTACTATACTATACAAAGGACTGAAATATCAAAGTAATAAAAATCAATGACTTACTCAAAAAATAGGAAAGGGAACTAAATAGAGTGTCTCCAAGGAAGAAATAGATGGCTTATGAACATCTAAAAACATGTTCAACATCTTTAGCCATCAAGAAAATGCAAATTAAAAGTAATGAAGATGTGATACATTTATACAAAGCTGTTCTCTTCAGCAGTAAAGAAAAACAAAAGTATGATATTTGCTGGGTATTGGATGGATCTAGAAAGGATCATACTAAGAGATGTAACCCAGGTCCAGGAAACCAAATGCCACATGTTCTCTCTCATATGGGGATCCTAGCTGAAAATATTTAGACATTCATGTGAGTTTGGGTAAAAATCAGTAGCAAGGGACAGTGAGCTATAAAGGTACTATACAGGAGGGACAAGAGGGGCAAACGTAAAGGGAATGAATTGTATACATGTAAATAAATGAAAACATTACTGGGGGTGAAATGGCATACGGGCATCCAGGCTAAGAGAGTAAGTAAAGGAAGGGTGGAAAGGGTTAATCAAAATTTAAGAGGGTATATTCATAAAGCAATCTACTTTTTTGAAGAATAGCGTACCCAGAAACCATAGATTTTTACTAGACACATCTCAGTGCCAGGGATGGGATACATTCTGTGAGTTGATGGCCAGGAAGGTCCCTAATATCCCCAAAACATTACAGGCCTTTGCTAAAACTCTTGGATTCCCATGGGGAATAGATGATGGGTCTCTATTGCAGAAGACTCCACATGCTTGGGCTGCAAAGTCATTGAGAACTCAATCTGTCTTGAGCTGAAAAATTCCTTTTTAAAAAAAAAAAAATCTGGGGCTGGAGAGATGGCTTAGCGGTTAAGCGCTTGCCTGTGAAGCCTAAGGACCCCGGTTCGAGGCTCAGTTCCCCAGGACCCACGTTAGCCAGATGCACAAGGGGGCGCACGCGTCTGGAGTTAGTTTGCAGTGGCTGGAGGCCCTGGCGTGCCCATTCTCTCTCTCTCTCTCTCCCTCCCTCCCTCCTTCTCTTTCTCTCTCTGTCTGTTGCTCTCAAATAAATAAAATAAATGGGATAAAAAGATCTTTTATTAATTAATTTATTTGATAGAGAAAGAGGAAGGCAGGAAGGGAGGGAGGGAGGAACGGAGAGAGAGAGAAAGAGAGAGAGAATATGAGTGGCCGTGCCAGGGCCTCCAGCCACTGCAAACACATTACAGATGCATGTGCCCTCTTGTGCATCTGGGTAACATGGGTCCTGGTTATCAAACCTGGGACCTTTGGATTTGCAGGCAAATGCCTTAACTTTTAAGCCATGCCTCCTGCCCTAATTATTTTTTAAACCTTTTATTTTTATTTATTTATTTGACAGGCAAAGAGGGAGGGAGGGAGGGAGGGAGAGCGAGAAAGAGAGAGAGGGAATAAGAAAAAGTTCTCCTTTTCAACTAGCTGGTAGAAAGTTTGTAAAAGCTATTGTGCATTCAATCCTATAGGAGAGAAAAGTCATTAGTAGTTGTAAGCAACAATGGACACTAAAAGCCTTAACTTTTCCAGCCAGGCCAAATGAGCTGACAGGTGTAAGAATGGCATGTCTGTTACAGGGGAAGCCAATCACACACTAACTGGACTGGACGCCTACTCCACTGAAGAAAGTACATGCCTGATACTGAAAACCTATGAAGGGGGAGGCCATGATCTGCAGGGGTGTAACACTCACTGGTGTCTTGCTAAATGCATACATTATTATGCTCACAAAACTGCCTAGTAATGCTACTTTCACTTTTGGGTTAGAGAAGCTTCTTTTTTTCACATTGCTGTGACCTCTGGGATGACTCAAAGGTACCATGTTGCTGAGAAGTGACAGAGGAGTATTCCGCGCTGTAAAACCTGTATCACAACCTCCAAGGCTCATGGTCCATTGTAGAACAGGGACAAAGAATATAAGAGCGAAAGGAAGGGCAGGGAGGCTTACAATACAGTCTTCCAGATGCAAAATGTATGGATATCCATGACCTAACAAAGCATGTTACTACCAGCAAAGGAACCTCACAATAGGAGGAAAAGATAATAACAAAATAATAGCTAGACTAGCCAGGCATGGTGGCACAAGTTTTTAATCCCAGTACTTGGGAGGTAGAGCTACATGGGTTGCTAGGACATTGAGGCCAACCTGAGACTACATAATGAATTTCCAGGCCAGCCTGGACTAGAGTGAGACCCTACCTCAAAAAATCAAACAAGAGCCGGGTGTGGTGGCGCATGCCTTTAATCCCAGCACTCGGGAGGCAGAGGTAGGAGGATCGCCATGAGTTCAAGGCCACCCTGAGACTCCATAGTGAATTCAGGGTCAGCCTGGGCTAGAGTGAGACCCTACCTCGTAAAACCAAAAAAAAAAAAAAAAAAAAAAATCAAACAAAAGCTGGATGCTGTGGCACAGGTCTTTAACCTCAGCCCTTTGGAGGAAGGAGTATGAGGATCACCAAGAGTGCCAGTCCACCCTAAGAGTACATAATGAATTCCAGGTCAGCCTGAGCTAGAGAGAGAGAACCTACATTAAAAAAAAAAAAAAAAAAAAAAAAACACTCACAAAGAAAGCAGCCAGCAAGTCTCAGGAATCCTCCTGTCTCTGAAACCCCATTGGTGGCTATATCTTCCTTTTGCATACATGCTGAGTATCCAAAGTCAGTTCCTACTGCCTTTGTGGTGTTGCAGTTACCTTCTCATTGCTTCCACAAAATGCCTGACCAAAAGCAGCTCATGGGTGGAAAGTTGTTTACTTTGTCTTACATGTGTATTGGGGAATCAAACCTCAGACATTAGGCTTTCAACAAGCATCTTAACCCCTGGGTCATATCTCTAGCCCTCCCTGTCTGCCTTTTGAAAGATGGCCTCTCTCCATCCTGGAACTCACCAAGTGGGACAGACTCATTGTCTGGTGAGCACTGGGGATTCCCTTATCTCCACCTCCTCAGCTCTGAAATTACAGGCACAAATCACCATGGTGGTATCTTCATGTTGGTTAAACTCAAGTTCTCACATGTAAAAGTCAAGAACTTTATCCACTGGGCCATCACCCCAGCATGTGTTGTTTCCTTTTTTAAAACTATTTTATTTGGGCTGGAAAGATGGCTTAAGAGTTAAAGAACTTGCCCATGCAATCAATGGACCAAGGTTCTATTCCCCAGCCCTGATGTATGCCAGATGCATAAGGTGGTGTCTGCTTCAGGAGTTCAATTGGCATCCAAATTCTCTCTATCTGCCTATTTCTCTTTCTCTTTCTCAAATTAATAAAAAATGTTAAAAATATTTTAGGGCTGGAGAGATGGCTTAGTGCCTAAGCTGCTTGCCTGTGAAGCCTAAGGACCCATGTTTGATTCTCTAAGTCCCACCAAGGCCAGATGCAAAATGTGGCACCTGTGTGGAGTGGGTTGTGAGAGGGTAGAGGCCCTGGTGCGCTCTCTCTCTTTCTCTCTCTCTCTCTCTTTCTCTCTTTCTGTCTCAAATAAAAATAGAAGATATTAAAAATATTTTATTTATTTACATATTTATGTGGGGGGGAAGGGAGAGAAGGGGTGCACCAGGTCCTCTCGCCACTGCACATGAACTCCACATTTATGTGCCACCATGTGCACCTGGGTTACATGTGTTCTGGGGAATCTAAACTGGGTCCTTAGTCATGGCAGACAAGTGCCTTAATTGCTAAACCATCTCTCTAGCCATGTTGTTTCCTTTTTCATTGTTATGTCCAGAAGAGCAGAAGACCTACCCTAGACACCTCCATGTGTAAGTTCCTGCTAACTGACAAATAGGCTGCACAGCTGTCTTATCCTTTCTTCTATCCAGTCCTGTCTGACACATAGCAGTGAGTGTATAAATATGCATTAGATGAACGAATAAGCAAATGTCACTGTGCAGAATCTTACAAGTAAAGTGAGGAGAAACTAGGGGTTTTCAGCATGATCTGAGAGCAGGAAACATTCAAAAGCCCCTGACAGCCTTCTTTCTTAATGACTCTCTCCCATTCCCCTAACTCTGTCTCTTCAGAAATCCATGAAATAATGCGACCTGAAGTACATTCGTAATTATTTTAATTTTATGTTGAGGTTCTTTTACCTTGTGGAGGGGAGGAGGAGGAAGGCAAAGAATTAGAGATCATGCTGTCTTTTAACGGATGGAAGCTGTAGGGCACATACATTTCTAGAAAAAGTCAGAGGCAAATGTTGGTAATTTCATCAGGAGAACAAACAAATGAGAGCTCACAAAACCTCTTGGTCTGGTTAGTCACCTCAGGAAATGAAGGAGGATGGGAAGTTAGCCCACACGTCTGCAAAAGAGTTGAAGTCAGGAAGTCACATTTGGATCTGCTTTCCCCCCTCTACTTTTAGTGCTGAGTGTATGTCTGTGTGTGTGTGGGGGGGGGGTGTTGGTGTACATGCACCACAGAGCATGTGTGCAGATGAGAGAACAACTTTGGGTGTCTGTCTTCTCCTTCTACTGAGACACTCTCTTATTTACCATGCTGATAAATTTCTGGGGTTCTCCTGTCCTGGTGTCCTATTTTCTCATAGGTGCACTGGGATTCCCAGATGTGTACTATGGATTTTGCTTTTGATGTGGCTTTTGTGGATCTGAACTGAGGTCCATGAGCAATATATACATATATTTGAAATAAAAGAGAGAGATAGAATGAGCAAACCAGGGACTTCATCCACTGTAAAGGGTCTCCAGCCAAATGCACCACCTTGTGCATGTGACTTCCTGGGTACTGGGAAATCAAACCTGGATCCTTTTGGCTTTGCCAGCAGGTGCCTTCACGACTGACCTATCTCTCCATCTGCCCACAAGCAGTTCTTTTTTATTCTAACTTATCTGAGACAGAAAGGAGCACACACACACACACACACACACACACACACACACACACACAGAGAGAGAGAGAGAGAGAGAGAGAGAGAGAGAGAGAGAGAGAGAAATAATGTGCACACCAGGGCCTTAGGCTTCACAGGCAAGTGCCTTAACTGCTAAGCCATCCCTCCAGCCCCCATGAGCAGTTCTTGATGCCTGTTGATGTGTGATATCACCCACAAATGGAACAATTAGGTTTCTGTTGCAGTCTTTAGAACCTAACATTGGGTCTATTTCTGCAGAAATTCAAGGTGGCCCCTTACTTCTGGGAGCATGGAGGTCTTTCTGCTCTCAGCACTTGACTATTCCTGAAATCCAGGCTTACAGCATGCTGCTTGTGCAATCACCATTTGAGCAATAGGCTGCATTCGAAGTTCAGGTTTGTTCAAAATATGCAGTTAACCATGAATTCCGGAAACCTCTGACACCTTTTTCCTATGACCCAGGTCCTCCGCGCATGTGGTTAGGGGCTGTGCAGTTCTGCCTAGATCTGGGTAAAATAGTCATGGATGGACTAGGACCAGGCTTCTGTCGCCCCTGGCCATGGCCTTGGTAACATTGCCTCATAAGGTGAATTCACACCCCACTGGCTCACAATGCTATTGGCTGCTTGTGGCTGAGGTGGATTTTTTAAAAATATTTTATTGTTATTTATTAATGTGAGAGAGACAGAGAGAATGGGTCCACCAGGGCTTCCAGCCACTGCAAATGAACTCCAGATGCATCTGCCACTATCTGCATCTGGCTTACATGGGTACTGGAGAATCCAGACAAGGGAAGCGCTTTAACTGCTAAGCCATCTCTCTAGCCCCGATTTTTTTTCTTTAGATTAAACTTTCTGTTTTGTCTTTTGGTTTTGTGAGACAGGGTCTCACTGTATGTTAGTCTGACCTGGAATTCACTATGTATTATCAGGGTGGCTTTGAACTCATGGAAATCCTCCTATTTCTGTCTCCCAAGTGCTGGGATTAAAGGTGTGTGACACTACACCAGAATTTTTCACGGTTTTTTTATTGACAACTTCTATACTTATAAACAACAAACCATGGTATTTCCCTCCCTTCTCTCTTTCCCTCCCCTTCCCCATTTTCTCCTTCACAGCTCTGCTCTCCATCATATCCCCTAACTCTGTACATTACTCTCTCTTTTAATTCGATGCTACAATCTTTTTCTCCTATTATAAGGGTCTTGTGTGGGTATGGCTAGGCACTGTGAGGTCTTATATTTTGGGGTCAAATTCTGTCTGGAAAGTTGTATGTAGGGAGTGGTACCCTTCCTTTGCCTCCCACATTCTTTCCGCCACCTCTTCCACAATGGACCCTGAACCTTGGAGTCTGTAAAATGTTTCAGTGCTGGACACTCCTCCATCCCTTCTTCTCAGCACTATGTTGCTTTTTGGGCCATGCCAGTGGTCATCACCATCTGAAAAGAGAAGCTTCTCTAATCAGAAGTGAGATTAATATTAATTATGAGTATGAACATTAAGTGTAGTGATTTCAGGGCAATTTGGTGAGAGTAATATATGCATTTATCCACATAAGAGCAGGCTTTATACCCTAAGGTTCATGACCTCTTTGCCATAGGCTTTTGATTAGCTTTTCAGTACCAGGCACATATTCCTTCCCATATAGTGGGCCTTCAATACAATTAGAAAGCAGTTGGTTCCCCCAGAGCAGACATGCCACTATTTCATTCGTCCAGTCATTTGGCCTATCTGGCCAAGTTGAGGTTTCCACTGTCCACTGTTTTTACCGCTGATGACCGCTGTCTCCCCTAAGAGTGCATACACTGAAGTTTCTTCCAGCTTTCAATTGCCTGGGCTACAGGGAGAAGATTTCTTCTCAGCACCACCTTGATTTCTCAATGACTTTGCCACTCAGGCATGTGACTGTTGGGACCCCTCCTCAGGGAGGGATTCCAAACCTCGGAGATCGAGGGAGACCCCAAGGACTGACACAGACGCTTCTCGATGCAAAGCAGCAAGAGGTGTTTATTCAGGGACCGGTGCACCGGGGCTCGACACAGAGTCCTCATGCAGGAGGGGTGAAGAGCCCCGAATGCCCATAGCAAGGGGTTTATAAAGGGAAAAACCACAACTTTAGGGAGGGGGTGAGGTGTTCAGGACTTTTCAGGGTGACTTAAGGGAAAAACCATAACTCTGGGGAGGGGGGTGAGGTATTTGGGGACTTTCCAGGGGGACTGGGTCCTGATTGGTTGGACCCAGCTGTGGCTGGGTTTTAAACCACAGACGGGGTGGAGAACTCTGTATTCTGGGAACTCGGCTCAACTCAGGAACTGGGTAGTGGGGCACAGTTTGCTTTGCAAGCATATTTTGCACAGTTTGCTTTGCAAGCATATTTTGCACAAGTTCCTAATTTAATAGGTCAGGTTCCCAGTTAGGGCTAATCTAATACTGAAATGGCAGATGTTACAAAATGGCAGTCCTATAGTCAAGCAGTTGGAGCAAGCAAGCCAAGTTACAGAAGCGGTACATAGGCTGTTAGCAATTTAGCAAAATCTTTAATTATCTTTCATTCCCCCCTTTTCTTGGCCGAAATTCCAATCATGGAATTATAGTTTCTTCAGAATCACATACTGGCTGGTACTGTTGTCTAAGAACCAAAAGTTGGACAGAACTAATTCTCTCTCTAATGAAGGTGACTAACCTGTTCAGGATGCAGGGCCCAAGGGTTAGGAGGAGAAGAAGGAGGAGAGGAGGCCCTAATAAGGAGGAAATCAGAGTAGTTAGCCAGGGGGACATATTATACCAGGATTCAAACCATCCCTGTTTTTGCTTGGATTCCCAGTTCCTGGCATCCAGTCTTTCCCTGAGTTTTTTCATTGAGTCTTTGATGACTCCTGAATGAGCTACATAGAAATAGCATTCTTCTCTTAGGGCTGCACAAAGTCCTCCCTGCTGTAAAAACAGCAAGTCTAGGCCCCTTCTATTCTGTAAAACCACCTCGGACAGGGAGGTTAGGGATTCTTCTAATTTAGTGATAGAGTTCTCTAATGCCCTTATATCCTGAGCTATTGTTCCTTGTAGGTCAGTCAGTTTGGAATCCTGAATAGCTAAGGCCACTACTCCAGTGCCTATCCCCGTAATTACCCCTATCCCGAGTAGCACAGCCAGGGTGAGTGAGATGGGCTCCCTTTTGATTCGGGTCTGCCCCTGTAGAGCATCAAGAAAATCAGACTCTGAATGATAAAGGATCCTAGGGAAGAGTTGTACCAATATGCAGTAATCGTGGGTCTGATTTAGAATCTGAAGTGATAGCACCTGGGTTAGGCCTGTGTCACAGGTCCACCATACATTTTGGGGGGCCTTTATGTATCCCATGGTGTTTTTGGGAGAAAAGGTGGAATTACAGAGATGCTGATGAGAGGATGGAGTCTGTCCTATACATAGTCCTTGTCCTGTTACTGAAGCCAGAGTAATGCGGCTAGGTGACTGTTCTGAATGGCTTGGCTCTGAGGAGACAGTTAGGTTGGAGGGTGAGAGATTCCACGCTATGGCTTCATAATAAGGGGGGGGGCTATGTCATAGCAAAGCCAACAGGCATCGGTAAGCTTCAGATCAGTGGCGTTTAAGAGGGCGAAGGCCTTTTCTATAATGGTTAATAATGGCACTGGTGGAGGTGCAGTGGTCAAAGGCGGGTTAGAGGGAGGAGGAGCTATCGAGACAGTGGTAGGAGCTCTCAAGGATACAATGGGGGCAAGAGAGGGGTTTTTGGAGTCTGCTCCATTTGGTCTGGGAGCTGGGTCAAGTGCTGCGATGGGGGGTAGTCGCAACAGTGAGTTAGGCCCTATCAGAATGGGGGGTTTAAGGCCTTCAATTTTTAACCTGATGGTAAACAGGAGGCCATCATCATACGATGGCTTATGGAAGCGAATTCCCCAAGTATAGCCTCTGATCCAGTCTGTGACCCGTTTACCTGCGTCAGTAAATGAAACCTTGAGGGGAAGGCACCAATCCTCACATTTGGAGGTATAAGTATAAGGGGGGTGAGAGTTCATTGCCTGAGAATAGTTAGCTGACACTTGAATATAGTCCCAACTAGAAGAGGGATTCCATGTTGCCTGTCCCATGGTTTCACATCCCCAGCTCCTACAGAAAAAATCCGATTTTCCTCCACATTTGAAATTGAGGGATCTGTCCCTATGGTTTCCTGGGCAGATATAAAAAGGCCAGGTTCTTGTTAAACTTCTATGGACTGAACTCCCACAATATGCTTTTTGGCTTGGTGGGGAAGGAGTATATGGGGCTGGTGACAAGGTGGTATATTTTTCCATACCCCAAGTAGGATTTCCTAAAGCCAATTTACATATATCTGGAAATAAGTCTGGCCACCAAGTATTTAGGGCATCAATCTTAATTTGGCTCCAGATTATATCTCCCATTTCATTTACTATTTCCCATGTTAGCTTCTGGGGGACATGTGGGCTAACTTTTGTTAGACTTAGGGGAAGCTGTCCCATCAGCATCAGGTAAGCGGTGCAAACGCAGCTTAGGGGGGTTACCAGTCTTTTGTAATGTCCATTTAGGGCCATCTGAGGGAGCTGGCTTGACATGGGAGGCGTGTATCCAAGTAGCAATTCCGTTGACCTTGACGGCAGTGGGTGTTGTCAGTAGCACAGTGTAGGGTCCCTTCCACCGTTGTTCTAAGTTTGCAGATCGATGGCACCTCACATATATGGAGTCCCCCACCTGGTACCGGTGAGGCGTCGGTTCCTTGGCTGGAGAATGGGCCTCCTTTATCTGTGGCTACAATTCAGATTGGAGGAGGTGTAAGGCCTGCAACCTGGTATTAAGATCAGAATTAGGCAGCACATCTGGATGTTTGTGCACCAGCAACTTACTTAAGGGGGTAGGGACCCCAAATAAAATTTCAAATGGGGTGAGGTTAAACCTGTAGGGAGTATTCTGGACTCTAAAGAGAGCCCAAGGTAGGAGCATCGTCCAGTCAGTATGGCCAGTCTCCAAGGACAATTTAGTTATGGTCTCTTTTAAGGTTCTGTTCATTCTTTCTACCTGTCCTGAACTCTGGGGTCTATATGCACAATGTAATTTCCAATTTATCCCCAATGTTCTGGCCACCTCCTGACTTACCTGGGCAACAAACGCAGGGCCGTTGTCTGACCCTATTACCTGTGGTATCCCATACCTGGGGATGATTTCTTCCAAAAGCTTCTTGGTCACCAGTGTAGCAGTTTCCTTTTTAGTAGGGTAAGCTTCCACCCAACCTGAAAAGGTGTCTATGAAAACTAAAAGATATTTATTTCCATAGCGGGCAGGCTTCATCTCAGTGAAATCAGTTTCCCAAAATAGGCCTGGGTGGTTCCCATGGAGCCTTTGTCCTGGACCCATTTGAGCAGTCTGTGCATTTACTTTCTGACAGGGAACACATTGTTTAGTGAGGTTTTCAGCCATTTCTCTCAGTCCAATAATATAATTGGTTTTAGCAAGAGTGGTTATTAATTTCTTAGTCCCAAAATGAGTCAACCTGTGTATTTGCTGTAGGATTTGTTCTGCCTGTTTTCTGGGCAGGATCTGTTTTCCCTCCTCAGTCTCCCATCTTTGGGAGTCCGGATTGAAACGTTTTTGGATTTTAGCCATGGCTTTAAAGTCCTGTTCAGTGTAATCTGAAGGCTGAGGTCCTAAAAAATCAGTCTCTTTCTCAGTCAAGGGAAATAAGTAAGTTCCCTGGGCTGCCTTTTTAGCTTCCTCGTCTGCCATTCTGTTTCCTCTAGCTACGAGGGAATTTCCTTTCTGATGTCCTGGACAGTGAACTATAGCTACTTTAGCAGGTCGATGCAAGGCATCCAGCAAATCTAAAATTTCTTGTTTATTTTTGATTTCCTTTCCTGCAGAAGTTAATAGCCCCCTCTGTTGGTAAATGGCCCCATGGACATGAGCTGTAGCAAAAGCATACCGACTATCAGTGTAAATAGTGGCCTTTTTTCCCTCAGCCATGTTTAGGGCTTGAGTCAGAGCTATTAATTCCTCTTTCTGAGCCGATGTTCCTTCGGGTAATTTATTGGCCCAGATCACCCTGTCTCCATCCACTATTGCAGCCCTGGCCATCCGCTTACCATTTAGGAGGTAGCTGCTGCCATCTGTGAACCAGGTTACCTTAGCGTCCGATAATGGCTGGTCCGTCAGGTCGATCGTACCCCTGCAGCTTCAGCCAGGACATCCCCACAGTTGTGGGCCACAGTGGGGTCTGGGTCCGGCCAGAGGGTGGCGGGATTCAGCTGAGTGGGAGCTGCAAATCTGACTCTGTCAGAGTTGAGGAGGACACTCTGGTGGTGGGTGATTCTGGCATTGGAGAGCCATCTGTCGGGCGGCTGGTGAACAAAGCTCTCCAGTGCGTGTGAGGCAATTATGGTGACAGTCTGTCCCAAGGTTAGTTTATCAGCATCCTTTAGGAGCAATACCACTGCAGCAATGATTTTGAGACAGGGAGGCCAGCCAGCCAGCCGCCACTGGGTCCAACTTTTTGGATAAATATGCCACTGGCCTTTTCCAGGGTCCGAGTCTCTGGGTAAGGACTCCTTTAGCGATTCCCCTCTGCTCATGCACATACAAGTAAAATGGCTTGGTGGTGTCAGGTAGAGAGAGAGCAGGTGCCTTAAGAAGGGCATGTTTAATGTCATCAAAAGCCCGTTGTTGTTCTTCTCCCCATTGAAAGGGAACATTAGTCCTGGTTAGAGGGTAAAGGGGGGCAGCCAGAGCTGCAAACCCAGGTATCCATAGTCGGCAGAAGCCAGCGGAGCCCAAGAATTCCCTCACCTGTTTGGCAGACTCAGGTGTTGGGATCTGCTCTACAGCCTGCTTGCGGGCCTCTGTCAACCATCTCTGCCCCCCTTTTAATGAGTACCCCAGATAAGTCACTTGCCTTTTGCAGATTTGGGCCTTCTTGGCGGAGGCTCGATATCCCAGGTGGGCTAGTTTCTCCAGCAGGGCTACTGTACCTTTTTCGCACTCTGTTTGGTCGCCAGCAGCCAGAAGGAGATCATCCACATATTGGAGAAGAGTCACCTGAGGGTTCGAGGCACGAAAAGGGGCCAGGTCCTGGTGGAGGGCTTCATCAAAGAGAGTAGGTGAATTTTTGAAACCCTGTGGCAGTCTAGTCCACGTTAGTTGTCCAGAGATCCCGGAATCTGGATCTTTCCATTCGAAGGCAGCCTGGTATCACAAGGAACGAGTGGGATACCCGGCCCACGCCTAGGTCCACTGTTCTTCGGGTAGTCCATGAGAATTGTTGGCTCCCAGTGGCCCCAAGGACCCAGGACTTCTTGTCAGAAATGGGTCCCTCTGGTTTTAAGAGTACTGAATGTTGGGCGCCCGTGTCGACTAGGAAAGTAATGGGTTTCCCCTCCACCTTAAGAGTTACCCTAGGCTCGGGGAGGGGATCTGAGCCCCGTCTCCCCTAATCATTTTCTGCCAGATTGAGCACCCTTTTAGGCTTATTCTTGGGGCAATCTTTGGCCCAATGTCCTTTTTCCTTGCAGTAGGCACATTGGTCCTTTTCTAGTGGTGGTTTGTTGCCTGGACGAGGTCCCTGTCTAATGGCTTCTCTATCATCTCTAATTATGGTGGCCAGGATCTTAGTTATATTTTTTTCATGTCTCTTATCCCTTCTAATTTCTCTTTCCTCCTGTTCCTTCATCTTTCTTTGCTCCTTTTCTTCCTCAGTTTCTCTCTTATTATATATTTTTTCTGCCTCTTTTATTATGTCTGATAGAGTATGCCTCCCAAGCCCATCTACTCTCTGTAACTTTTTTCTAATATCTGGTGCAGACTGATCAACAAAACTCATCAGTACTGATGCCCTTTGTTCCTCTGCCATTGGATCGAATGGCGTGTATCTATGATATGCCTCCATTAGACGTTCGAGGAACGTTGAGGGGAGCTCGGTGGGTCCTGTTGAACCTCTCTTACCTTGGCCAAATTGGTAGGGCGTCTTTCAGCCCCTCAGAGACCAGCCACTAGAGCCTGGCGATAGACTCGGAGATGCTCCCTACCGTTAGGGGTGTTGAAGTCCCATCCGGGTCTGGTCAAGGTGAACCCAGCATCTATAACATTCTGGAGTTGTGTAGGGCGTCCGTCGTCTCCAGGGACATTTTTTCTTGCCTCCAGGAGAATGCATTCTCTTTCCTCAGTTGTGAAAAGAGTCTGCAACAATTGTTGGCAATCATCCCAAGTCGGCTGGTGAGAGAAAACTAAGGATTCCATTAGAGCGGTTAATTTAGAGGGGTCCTCAGAGAAAGGGGGTGGTTAGCCTTCCAGTTATATAAGTCTGCAGAGGAGAAAGGCCAATACTGAAGGGGTTGCAGGGGTCTGTGGGCAGGGTCTTCCCCTGGCTCTGGAATTGGAGGGGGTCCCAGAGCTCTGAGTGGTAGGGTAGTGGCCGTCTCTGGGGAAAGGGCTCTCCTACTTCGAGTTCCCATAGCGGGGCCCCCTTGGTCCTCTGGTTCAGGAGGGCCTCGGGGTGCAGTGGGTGCCTGAGGAGGCGGGTATGGTGGAGGCGGATCCTGGAGGAGAAGGTCCATCTGGGTGTCCGGATAGATTCGAGATGTCTGTCTTTTCCCTGGCTCTGTAACAAGAATCTTAGAGGACCCAGAGGGGTCCTTATTAGTAGGCTGTGGGGGAATCCAGGGTTTGATCCAGGCCTGGGGTCCCGAATCAGGTCCTGCCAAGTAAAAATGTATGGAATCTGGTCCGGGTGCCCTCCCGGCTCCTGTAAAACAATGTGTCTGACTGCCTGAATGATTTTTAAGTCATGAGTGCCCTCTGGTGGCCATCCTACGTTAAATGTAGGCCATTCTGAGGCACAGAGGGTTTGCCATTTTCCTTTCTTTACTTCAACTGATAAACTATGTGCTCTCTCTTTAACGTCAGTCCAGTGAGTCAAGGTCAGAGTTAAAGGGGTGGAAACAGTTTGTCCCATTTTGTTATAATCAGAAAAATAATAGAAGAGAAGAAAACTAAAAAAAGAACAAACAGACTAAGGCCAGAGACAAGCGACCAAACCACGTCCGCCACAAAAATGAAAGTAATTCGGATGGTCTAGGTTGAAAACTGGATGGCACTTTCGAACAAATGCGGACCCGATCTGAGTCCACCAAATAGGAAGCCACCAAGCGTCCCTGGTCCTCCTTACTTCCTGAGGCGTCCCTCAGGATTGCAGGTTGTGGCATATGAGTGCACGTCTGCTGTCCATTGTGTACGGCCCTTACGGTCCCATGACACGCCTGCCAATTGAAAGTGCCTTTCCAGAATTCAGAAGAGAACAGACAGACAGACAAACAACCAGATAAGCAGACGGACTGACAAACAGAGGCACCTTCTTACCTCCGAGAACGCGAATGTGGGTCTGGGGTCCGCTCAAATCCCAGGCGAGCCCCCAAATGTTGGGACTCCTCCTCAGGGAGGGATTCCAAACCTCGGAGATCGAGCGAGACTCCAAGGACTGACACAGACACTTCTCGATGCAAAGCAGCAAGAGGTGTTTATTGAGGGGACCGGTGCACTGGGGCTCGACACAGAGTCCACATGCAGGAGGGGTGAAGAGCCCCAAATGCCGATAGCAAGGGGTTTATAAAGGGAAAAACCACAACTTTAGGGAGGGGGGTGAGGTGTTCAGGACTTTCCAGGGTGACTTAAGGGAAAAACCATAACTCTGGGGAGGGGGGTGAGGTATTTGGGGACTTTCCAGGGGGACTGGGTCCTGATTGGTTGGACCCAGCTGTGGCTGGGTTTTAAACCACAGACGGGGTGGAGAACTCTGTATTCTGGGAACTCGGCTCGACTCAGGAACTGGGTAGTGGGGCACAGTTTGCTTTGCAAGCATATTTTGCACAAGTTCCTAATTTAATAGGTCAGGTTCCCAGTTAGGGCCAATCTAATACTAAAATGGCAGATGTTACAAAATGGCAGTCCTATAGTCAAGTAGTTGGAGCAAGCAAGCCAAGTTACAGAAGTGGTAGATAGGCTGTTAGCAATTTAGCAAAATCTTTAATTATCTTTCAGTGACGACTTCAGCAATAGGGTCTTACCAACTCTTTCTCACAGTGAACAAAGGGCCTTAGCAATAACCTATAATGTTTTGGAAGCAACATAGACCTCCGTGGTCAATGACTCACTGGGAGGTATCCCATCCCTGGCACTGAAATGTGCTACTAACAATCTATGGATTCTGGATGTGCCATTATTTTAAAAAGTAGATTTTCTTATGTTTTATTCAGAATATCTTGAATTTTGATTGACCCTCCCCACCCATCTTTCTTTTATATGATCACTTCCCCTGACCTCACTTAGGCCTTTTCCCACCCTTAATTTGTTCTTCTTACATATGTACAATACCATCCCCTTAAGACCTTCCCTCTCCTCCCTGTCTTACACCCTTTTTCTAGCTTATGGCCCTCTGCTACTGATTATTGGTTCCAGATCACACACAAATCTACACATTTGTAAATAGGATCCACATATTAGAGAGAACATGTGACTTTTGGCTTTCTGGTACTGGGTTACATCTTTCTTTTTTTTTTTTTTTTAACCGCTGAATGGAACTCCATTGTGTAGATGTACCACATCTTTATCATCCATTCATCTGTGGATGGATATCTAAGCTGTCTCCATTTCCTGGCTATGCAGAATAGAGAAGCTATAAACATGTTTGTGCAAGTATCTCTGAGGTAGTGAGAAGAGTCATTAGGATATATGCCTAGGAGTGCAATAGTTGGAGCATACAGCAAATCTATTTTTACCTGCCTCAAGAACCTCCACACTGATTTTCACACTGGCTGTACCAGATTACATTCCAACTAAGAGTGCAGAAGGGTTCCCCTTTTATCACAAGTTTACCAACGTTAATTGTCATTTATTTTCTTGATGGTAGCCATTCTGACAGGAGAGAGATGGAATCTCAAGGAAGTTTTAATTGGCATTTATCTGATGGCTATGGATGTAGAACACTTTTTTAGATGTTTATATGCCATCTGTGTTTCTTCCAGTGAGAACTCTCTATTTTGTTAGCCTTTTTTTGATTGGATTGTTTGATTTCTTATTGTTCTCTTTTTTGAGTTCGTTGTATATTCTGAATATTAATCCTCTGTCAGATGTGTAACTAACAAGGATTTTCTCCGATTCTGTAGGCTGTCACTTTGCTCTATTTAGAGTGTCCTTTGCTATACAAAAGCTTTCTAGTTTCATGAGATCCTAGTAATTGATTACTGATTTTATTCTCTGAGCAATTGGGGTCATATTCAGAAAGTCATTACGTATGCCAATATGTGGAAGGGTTTTCCCTACCTTTCCTCTAGAAGTTTCAGAGTTTCAGGACTGATATTAAGGTCCCTGATCCCGTTGGATTTGATTCTTGTGCATGGGGAAAGACAAGGATCCATTTTCATCTTTCTTCATATACATATCCAGTTTTCCCAGCACCACTTGCTGAAAAGGCCATCTTTTCTCCAATTAATATTTTTGGCATTTTTGTCAAAAATCTGATGGCTATAGCCACCTGGATTAACATCTGTGTCCTCTGTTCTGTTCCATTGATCTACATGTCTGTCTTTGTGCCAATACCATGCTGTTTTTGTTACTATGACTTTGTAATAGAGCTTTAAATTGTGTACAGTGATAACACCAGCCTCACTTTTGATGCCAAAATTCTTTGGCTATTCGAGGATTTCTGTGCTTCAAAATGAAATTTTGGATTTTTTTTCTATTCCTGTGAATAATGCCATTGGAACTTCAGTGTTGATTTCATTAAACGTGTAGATTGCTTTTGGTAAGATTGACATTTTACAATATTGATTCTTCCAATCCAAGAACATGGGGTATCTTTCCATATCCTTGTGTCTTCTGCAATTTCTCACTTGAGTATTTTGAAGTTCTAATTGTAGAGCTCCTTCACTTCCTCAGTTAAGTTTATCCCAAGGTACTTTATTTATTTTTTGTTTTTTGAGGCAATTGTGAATGGGAGAGATTTCCTGATTTCATTCTCCACATAGTTGTTCTTAGTGTACACGGAAGCTACTGATTTATGTGTATGTATTTTGTATCCTGCTACATTGCTAAAAGTGTTTAGCAGCTCTAACAGTTTTCTGGTAGAGTTTTGGGGTCTTTTATGTATAGAATCCTATCTGCAAATAGTGATAATTTGATCTCTTCCTTTCCAATTTGTATCCATTTTGTGAGTGTTTCTTGCCTTTTGGCTATAGTTAATACTTCCAATACTATATTAAATAAAAGTGGGGACAGTGCACACCCTTGTTTTCTTCCTGAATTTAATGGAAAAACTTCGAATTTTTCACAATTTAGTATTATGTTGGCCATAAGTTTGTCATAATTAGCTTTTGTTATGTTGAGATATGTTCCTTCTAGTCCCAGTTTCTGTAATACTTTTACTGTGAAAGGATGTTGGATTTTGTCAAATGCCTTTTCTGCAACTATTGAGATGATCATGTGATTTTTGTCCTTCAGACAATTTATATGATGTATTACATTTATTGACTTGCGTATGTTGAATCATCCTGTATCCCTAGGATAAAGCCAACTTGGCCTGTGTGAATAATCTTTTAGAGATATTCTTGTATTATGTTTGCTAATATTTATTTCAGATATTTTGCATTTATGTTCATGGGGGAAGTTGGTCTGTAATTTTCTTTTTTCCTTCTGTTTTTGCCTGGTTTTGGTATGAGGGTGATGCAGGCTTCAAAGAAGAAGTTCAGTATAATTCCTTCCTTTTCTATTTAATGGGAAAGGTTAAGGACATTGGTGTTCTTCCATGAAGGTCTGGTAAAATTTGCCAGTGAATCCATCTAGACCTGGGCTTTTTTCAGTAGGGAGACTTTTTATAACTGCTTGGATCTCTGTATTTCTAATAGGTCTGTTTAAATGGTCTATCTCATCTTGAATTAATTTTGGTAGGTCATATGATTCAAGGAAATCATCCATTTCTTTCAGATTTTCAAACTTAGAGGAATATATATTCTTAAAGTTTGTCCTTATCATTGTCTGAATTTCTTTGGTATCTCTTGTAATGGTGCCTTTTTCATCTCTCTTTTTGAAAAGAAATTGTCTCTTCTCTCTTTCTTCTGGTCAAATTTGCTAAGGGTTTATCAATCTTGTTTATCCTCTCGAAGAACCAACTCTTTGTTTTATTGATTGTTTGGATTGTTTTTTCATTTCTATTTTATTATTTGCAGCTCTAATCTTTATGATTTCTTCTCATCTACTGCTTTTTGGTTTGCCTTGTTCTTCTTTATCCAAGGCCTTAAGGTGGAGCATTGAATTATTTATTTGTGAACTTTCTAATTTCTTAATATAGGCATTTAGAGCTATAAATTTCCCTCTTAGGACTGCCTTCATTTTGTCCCAAAGGTTTTGATATGTTGTGTGATGTGGTGGTTTCAATAGAATAGATGCCCCCCAATATATTCAGCATGAAAAATGCATGGAGTGGTCGTGAATTGCACACCGTTCCAGGAGCTGCTGCTGAGATGCAGCATGAGGCAGGGCATGATGCCCTGATAGGCTGAAAGAGCCTTTGGAAGATGGACCGTGGTTTGCATGAAGACCTCAAGATGTTTTGGATATACGAGGACTATGCAAGGGCTAACATAGAGCATACTGTTGGCATAAGATGGAAGTGTTCCCTGGCTACTCTGTCCAGCTGGAGGGGCAGAATTGAAAAATCTGGAGACTGTCAGTCTTTGCTTGTTTTGGACTTGAGCTGCAGAAGTTTGATGTATGTTTGATGATGGTTGAGTTTGCATTGTTTTAGTCTCTCCTTGCTATGAGTCATACCAGTTGAAAATGTTTACTCTGTGCCTTTATATGTTAGAAGAGTTTAACTTGTTTGATTTTACAGGTCTTAATATCTTAAATTGGTCAAGACTGTGGGGTCCTTTGAAATTCAACTGAATACAATTTACAATGTGTGATGGTTAAAAAACTTTTGGGGGCCAGGGGCGGAATGTTGTGTTTTGAATAGAATAGATGTTCCCCAATATATTCAATTGTTTATTTGTTTGTAGTTTGCATGTCCAGCCACGTGGCTGGAGGCACTGTCACTGGGTGGATCTTCAGTTGTGGTTGTGGGTTTCAGATTTCAATCTAATGATAAGCAAAGTGTACCTAGCTGGAGTTCCTGAAGTGTGCTGTGCTGTGTGGCTTTTGACTTTTGCTTGTTCTTCTCTCTCTCTGCTTGGACCTGTGTAGGCAGCCCAGCTTCTCCTGCCATTTATGGAACTTCCACTGGATCTGTAAGCTTCAAGAAATATCCCTTCCTCTATAACTGTGTCTGGTCTGGAAGTAAATTTCAGTGTACCTGAAGCTGTTTGCTACATATTATCATCATCATTTGATTCTATGAATTTATTGATTTCCTTTTTGATTTCTTCAATGACCCACATATCATTCAATTATGTACTGTTTAGTCTCCATGAATTTCTATATACTCTGTAGCTTTTCTTATTCCTGATTTGCAGTTTAAATGCATTGTGTTAAGATTGAGTACAATGGATTCTTTCAATTTTCCTGTAATTGTGGAGATTTACTTTGTGTCTTAATATATAGTGTATATTAGAGGATGTTCCATGTGCTGCTGAGAAAAAATGTATATTCTGCCACATTTGGGTGGTAAGAGCTGTAGATATCTGTTAGGTCCATTTGCTCCATGACATCATTTAATTCATTTGTCTCTCTGTTTATTTTTTTACCGGTATGACCTGTCAGTTCATGAGTGTGGGGTATTGAAGTCTACCACTACAATTGCATTTGATGTTATTTGTGACCTTAAGTCTAATAGGTTTTGTTTGATGAAACTGGGAGCCCCCATGTATATATGTTTAGGATTGTAATGTCCTGCTGGAGCGTTCCTTTAATCAGTAAAAACTGACCATCTTTATCTTTCTTCAGTAATGTTAGTTTGAAGTCTATCCTGTCATATACGAAGATAGCAATCCATGCTTGTTTCCTAGGACCATTTGCTTGAAATATCATTTTTCATCCTTTCATCCTAAGGCAGTGTCTATCTTTTATTGAGAGATGAGTTTCCTGGAGGCAAATAAAAGGCAGGATCCTTTCTTTTAGCCCAGTCTGCCAGCCTGTTTCTTTTTGATGGTGCATTGAGGCCATTGATATTAAGAGTTATTATTGAAAGTTATGCATTTATTCTTGCCCTATTTTCTTATTTTGTTGTGCTTCCTGTTTTCCCTTTACTCATTTGTTTTAACTGTTATTTCTGTGTGGTTTATTTTTTCATATTTCCAACTGTGTGTTTAGCTTTCTTTTTGGCAAGAATTCCTTCAAGTATTTTCTGTAGAGCTGGTTTAGTTGGCATGAATTCCTTTAGCCTGTTTGCGTTGTGGAATATCCTTATTTTTCCATAAGTTTGGATAGATAGCTTTGCAGGGTAAAGTAATCTTGGTTGGTTGTTGTTATCCTTCAGAACTTGGAATACATCATTCCAAACTCTTCTGGCTTGCAAAGTTTGTGTTGAGTAAACTGCAGTTATCGTGATGGGCTTGCCTTTGTAGGTGACTTGCTTCTTCTCTCTAATTGCTTTCAGTATATTTTATTTGTTTTGTGTGTTTAGTTCTTTAATTATAACATGGCGAGGAGAGGTTCTTTCCAGATCTTGTCTGGTGTTCTAAAAGCTTCTTGTATTGGCACTGGCATTTCTTTCCCAATTTGAGGAAAGTTTTCTTCTATGATTTTCTTGAAAACACCTACTAAGCAAACCTCTGGATTGAAATTCTTCTCTTTCTGTTATACTCTGAATTCTTATGTTTGATCTTTTCATAATTTCCTGGATATCTTGAAATTCCCATTCATACCTTGTTATTAGCTTGTCTTTCTCTTTGTTGGACTGTATTAGGTCTGTCAACTGGTATTCTAGTTTAGATATTCCATTCTATCCTTCATCCATTCTGCTAGTGAGACTTTCTACAGAGTTTTGTATTTCATTGACTATATTCTTCACAGCCAGGATTTCAGCCTGGGATTTCTTCAGAATTTCTATTTCCTTACTTATGTCTTGTAATGACCTCTTTATTTCATTAAGCTGGTTTCCCATGTTCAGTTTCAGAAGTTTGTTTTCTTCTTTAATTTCTTTGTTTTCTTCTTTGATTCCTTTCATTTCTTCTTTGATTTCCTTTAGTATAGATACCACCATTTTCTCAAAATCATTGTCAGGCATTTCATCTAGAACAGGATCATTGGTGATTATTTCTGATGGATTTATAGTTTTTGGTGGAACTGTATTTTCTTGATTCTTTGAGTTTCTTGTATTGTATTGTAGTGACTGTTGCATCCTGAATTGATTTGATGCTTGAGTTTTCTATTTATATGCAGTTCTTCTTGATGTGGCAATCTCCCCCTATATGCCCTCAGGATATGAGTTTAAGGTGCCAGGTGTACCTCTTGTTCCTCAATCAAGCCACAGAAGTAATCCTTGGTGTTGAGTTTGCTTGTTAAGCAATATTCTAGTGGACTCTGTGGAATTTTACTGGCCAATTCTAAACTTGTACCGAGTAATATACAAAATCAATAAAAACCAGCACAAAGTATTCAACTGTGGGGATGAAAACAGTCGTATAATGCCAAAATTCCTAAGGATGGGTGTTGTTCTACACCCTTAATCTTGTCAAATGGGAGGTAGAGATTTCTGTTCTCAATTGGTTTCCAGGTCAACCTGGATCAAACCCTGCCCCCAATAATGACAGAAGCAAAAAACAAAGTATATATATATATATATATATATATATATATATATATATATCAAAAGCAATAAAATTCAACCCCCGAATACAGGTTATTTGAAAATGGTACAGCCAACCAGGAATATATACCCCATATACTGCCCTGACAAGGAAAGAGAGATTATTTCTTGCAGGACTGTGTACCTGTTTTTTTTTTTTTTTTTTTTTTTTTTTTTTTTTTTTTGTCAGTCAGCCCTGTTACCTTTTGGGGTGGCTTCCAATCTCACCAATGCTGAGTACCTGCCTTGATCCCTCAGTGTTTTGCTGTGCAGCTGTACCTCTGATCTGCTCTGCTGGCTGCACTGCCACTGTGGGTTGAATGCTGGAGGTTTGAGGTTGTGATGGCGGGGGATGGAAGAGATCAGAATTCTGGAATTGGTCACACTTTCAATAACTCTTTAGTTGATCTCAGCTGTCTTTCCTTCAGATTTCTTAACTTTTCAAGAAGGCTGATGGAGTTGAAAAATCTGTTGCTTGGTCTCTGCTGCTTCTGCTGCTTCTGCTGCTGCTGCCTGGCTCACCTGGTGGGACTGCCTCGGACTGGCAAGTGTGGATCGCATGCCATCATCGTCTTAGTGGGACTCTGGCCATTTTCCTCCTTTCTGGTGGGTCTTGGTCTCTCTGGCTTCTCTGCTGTGTCTAGGAATAATATATACTCCTTCAATTCTCAGAAAAATAGTGTATTTTGCTGGGGTTCTGCTTAAATCCCTCCCTAGGCTGGTTTGGCGTGGCTTCTGGGCTGCCATCTTACCTGGAAGTCTTTTCAAATATTTTATTTTATTTTTTATTTATTTATTTGAGATTGGTGGAGAAAGAAAAAGAGAGAGAGAGTGCGTGTGAGAACAAGGGAGAGAGATGGCATGCCAGGATCTTTACTCACTGCAAACAATCTCCAGACACATGCGCCACATATTTGTCTGGTTTATGTGGGTACTGAGGAATTGAACCTGGGTCCTTAGGCTGCACAGGAAAGTACCTTGACTGCTAAACCATTTTTCCAGCCCAAATAAACATTTTATTAAAAAATTAAATTTAATTTTTATAGTCTCTCTTCATGATCTCACAGTGGCTGATGCTACCTACACAAGACCTGCATAATAGGAGGAAAAACATAATGGCATCAAAGTAGAAGAGAGGCTGAGTTGGAAAGAAGAAGCGGTTCAGTCGAGGAGGCCTTGGGATGGGAAAGGTACGGTTTTGGAAGAGTATTATGATCACAGTATATTGTTTATATATAAAGAAGGTGTTTTGTGCACACCCCCATGTGTGCTCACACACACACACGCAATCGCATGCACATGTGCACAATACACATACACATGCAAAAATTGAGTTTCATCCTTATCTTTTCTTTGAGCCAAACCCAATGGACTGGCCTTTTATTTATTTTTATTTTTCATGAGAGAGACAGAGAGAGAGAGAATTGGCATGCCAGGGCCACCAGAAATTGTAATGGAACTCCAGACGCATTTGCCATGTTCAATGCATGTGTGACCTTCAATATGCATCACCATCAAGCATCTTTATTATGTAGGTACTCGATTGTCGAACATGGGTCTTCAGGCTCACAGGTAAGTGCCTTAACCACTAAATCACCTCTCCAGCCTTCATCTTTATGTTTTATATAAGAATATTTATTCATGTGTAAGTGGGTAGGGTGCAGAGAGAGAATGGATGTGCTGGTGTCTCTTGCCCCTGCCATTGAATGTCAGATGCATGCACCACTTTTTGCCTCTCTCTTTCTCTACCTCTCTCTCTTTTTTTTATTCTCGACGCAATGGCTCACTATAGCCCAAGCTCACCTGGGATTCACTATGTAGCCTCCGGATGGCCTTGAACTCACTGTAGTCCTCCTACTTCTGCCTCCTGAGCACTGGGATTAAAGGTGTGCACCACCATGCCCTGACTGTGGAGTGAACTGTACCAAGGTCCTTATGCTTTGCAAGGAAGCACCTTTATCACTGAGCCATCTGTCCAGCCCTATTCACCTTATCTTTTTTGTTTTTGTTTTTGTTTTTGAGGCATGGTAACTCTCTGGGCCAGGCTGACCTGGAATTAACTATGTAGTGTCAGGGTGGCCTAGAACTCATGGCAATCCTCTTACCACTGCCTCCCGAGTTCTGGGATTAAAAGCATGCACCACCGTGACTGGCTTGTGTTCTCATAAACCATTTTCACCTTCGTGCTGGGATGGGACTCGGGTCCTGGTGCTTGTGCAGCCAGCACTTTTAGTCTCCCCCAGCCCACCTTCCTGATTTTTTTATTACACACACACACACACACACACACACACACACATTTAATTTATTTGAGAAAGAGGCAGATAATACGAGATAGAGAGAGGATGGGGAAATCAGGGCCTCCAGCCACTGTAAATGAACTCCAGATGCAATGCACCACCTTCTGCATCTGGCTTTCATGGGGCCTGGGGGAGTCAAACCTGGGTCTTTTGGCTTTGGAGGCAGGAGCCTTAATTGCTAAATTATCTCTCCAGCCCTCTGGGATTTATTTATTTATTTATTTATTTATTTATTTATTTATTTTAGTTAGGGTCTCACTCTAGCCCAGGCTGTCCTGGAATTCACTATGTAGTCTCTGAGTGGCCTCCACCTCACAGTGGTCCTCCTAACTCTACCTCCTGCAAACTGGGTGCCACCATGTCCAGCCTTCACACCTTGCTTAGATGTGAGACTTAGGAAGTCTTAATTTATTAAATAATCATTCAATTGTTTCTGTTTGGTGCTGAAATCATTTTAAGAGAAAAAGAAGAGAGTGTGAACAGGGCAGGACATCTGGACGGTAGAGGATCTGAGACCGATTTCCTTAAAACTGAGGCTCTACACCAGTTCCAAAGCTGTGTAAGCTGGGCACAGGTGCTTCCACTGAAGAGAAAACAGCTGCTCATTTTCAGTTCACAGCTCCCTCCATCTTGCCAAAGTGCTACTTTCTGAGCTGGTTTGCAGTAAAGGTAGGATTGCCTCTGGTTTCTTCTTACTTTGTGGTTTCTGTTGATTTAGGCACAGGGTTTTACTGTTACCTCTGAGTTTCATATGATCCAGGGGGTGGACTTTCTGCTCCTTACTTTCAAGGCTAACTCCAGGGAGTTCTAAGGCTTCCTGGTTTTGTAACAAGACCTTTGATCTTAGCTCATCAGAAAAGATGCAGCTACTAATAACTGCTGCAAGGTGTCCTAGATGCCTGCTAGAGGTAATTCCAGGAGACAGCCTGTTGATCAGATTGGTTTTCCTGAGTGTATCATGAGATGAGGTTCAAGAGGTCATGGGGTGTTTTGATTCTGGTATGCCCCACAAACTTAAGTGTTATGAATACCAGCTTCCCAGCTGATGGAGTTTTGGGAACTAACGCCTCCTGGAGGCAGTGTCATTGATATTCACATCATTTTGCGTCTGGAAGATCTCATTGTGAAGTGTCCTACCCTTCTTTTGGCTTTTATATTCTTCCCAGCACCTCTTCCGTAGTGGACCCCGAGCCTTGGAAGGTGTGTTGGAGACGTCTCCATGCTGAACACCTCTCTGTCACTTCTTCTCAGCAGTATGGTGACTTTTGAATCATCCCCAAAGTCACCACCATCTGAAAAGAGAAGCTTCTCTAATCAAAATTGAGATAGTGTCAAGATATGACTAAGAACATTAAGAAAAGTGCTTACTGGGCAGTTTTCTTTCTTTAGCTCTCTACTCCGTACCTCTTTCCCTCTTTTTTTTTTTTTTTTCTGTTTTTTTAAATCGTTATTCTACTGGGAAATCTGACCCCTTCACTTCAATCTGTTTCCACTTATCATATTTTATATCTGTTTACCTTTCTGTCTTTCCCCCCTTTAAATTCAAAGTTGGGGATGGTGGCAGATGCCTTCAATCCCAGCAATCAAAAGGCAGAGGTAGGGCTGGAGAGATAGCTTAGTGGTTAAGCGCTTGCCTGTGAAGCCTAACAACCCCAGTTCGAGGCTCGATTCCCCAGGACCCATGTTAACCAGATGCACAAGGGGACACACGCATATGGAGTTCGTTTGCAGTGGCTGGAAGCCCTGGCGCGCCCATTCTCTCTCTCCCTCTCTCTGCTCGCTCTCTCTCTCTCTCTCTCTCTCTCTCTGTCACTCTCAAATAAATAAATAAAAATGAACAAAAATTAAAAAAAAAAAAGTTTTAAAAAACAAGGCAGAGGTAGGAGGATTGCAATGTCTTTGAGGCCAGCCTGGAACTACATAATGAATTCCAGGTCAGCCTTGTTGAGAGTAAAACCCACCATGCCTGTCTCCTTCTTATGCTTTTATCAGGAGGGTTGTTTATCCTCAGAGGAGTTCCCTTTAAGCTCACCTGTCACAGAATAAAGGTGAAGTCTGAGTTTTCCTTGGGCCCCACTGTGTGTGTGTGTGTGTGTGTGTGTGTGTGTATGTGTACACACTCACACACTGTGGATTGAACCTATGCAAGCACCTATGTCATCAGTCCCATTATGACTTTTCATTTTATAATAGTCTAAGTTGTTCCAAGATTGCTTTGAACTCATTCGGTAGTTCTAGTAACCCTTGAACTTATAGTCTTTCTTCCTTAGTGATTGTGGATGATTGCTTAGAGATTCAGGGATGTCCTACTAGGCATGGCCCATTGCCACATTGAAATAGTGACTATTATGGAGGGAAAACCACTCTGAAAACATCGGTCCCACAAATCCTGCACCATTTGACATACTGATATTCTATAGCATTGGTGGGAGTGAGGATATTCAAGAGCTGTGCTCTGGAATTGAGGCAGACTCCTTGTAAGCACTGTACATCATCACACACTTCAGCATGCATTCTACCATGCTGCTTCCATTGCACTTTTTTAAAAAAGGGACACATTTCTCCTTTAAGTTTACTCGAATGACAATTGCTTAGCAAGGGTAGAAATTATCATAACTATAAAACTAAAATTTACTAAACTATATAAATATATATTTTGTCTATTTATTTTATTATTTTGTTTCTTTGTTTGTGTTTTCTGAGGTAGAGACTTGCCCTAGCCTAGACTGAACTGCAATTCACTATGTAGTCACAGGGTGGACTTGAACTCATTGTGATTCTCCTACCTCTGCCTCCTGAGTGCTGGGATTAAAGGTGTGTGCCACTACACCTGGATCTGTTTTTTGTTTTTCATATTTTAATTCATTTATTTATTTGAAGGAGAAAGAGAGGAGGGGCAGATAGACAGAGAGAGATTGGGTGAGCCAGGGCCTGTAGCTGCTGCAAACAAGCTCCAGATGGAGGCACTACCATCTGCATCTGGCTTATGTGGGTACTGCGAAATCAAACGGAGTTTTAGGCTTCATAGGCAAGTGCCTTATCTGCTAATCCATCTCTCCAGCCCTCTTTGTTAGTTTTTGAGGTATGGTCTCACTCTGGCTGAGGATAATGTATCACTCATTCTGTAGTCCCAGAGTGGCCTTGAACTTATTGTGATTCTCCATTATCTGCCTCCTGAGTACTGAGACTAAAGACATGCACCACCACAGCCACAATATATATATATTTTTTTCTGAGACAATTTTTTACTGCTTTAACTCATCCTACCTCAACATCTGAGTGCTAGGATTACAGGTGTACATCACCACACATGGGAAAATAATTTTTGCACTGGGTTTATTACAAGAGAAAAGAACATCTCTTTCTAAACCATTTATGAGGGGAAGTATTGTGAAAGCCTTTTTTAAAATTATTATTTATTTTCAAGCACACACACACACACACACACACACACACACACACACACAGAGAGAGAGAGAGAGAGAGAGAGAGAGAGAGAGAGAGAGAGAATATTCTCATGCCAGGGACTCTATCCTCTGAAAATGGACTCAAATGCATGTGCCAATTTGTGCATCTAGTTATATGTGGGTCCTGCGGAATCAAACCTGGGTTGTTAGGCTTTGAAGGTAAGTGCATTAACCACTTATCCATCTCTCCAGCCCCCATGACAGTCTTTTGTCCTTTTCCCTTATGGAACTCAAGAAGGAAGGAGCACGTGGAGGAGACATCTGATGAACATGTTTACTACAGAGTGGCAGTGGCAGTGCATATTCATAATCCTAGCTACCAAGAAAGCTGAAACAGGAACACTAGTTGTAGGCCAGCCTGTGATGCAATAAGACTCAGTTTTCAGAAAAAAATGTCATAGGGCTTGAGCTAAGGCTCAGCATTTAAAAGCAGTTGTTTTCACAGCCTAATGAACTGGGACCAATTCCTCACTATCCACATAAAGTCAGATGCATAAAGTGGAATATACTGCTGGAGTTTGTTTACAATGGTAGGAGTCCCTGACACACACATTCTCTCTCTTTTTCTCACTCTGTCTGCTTCTTTCTTTCAGTATGTCTGTCTGTCTCTCTCTCTTGAAAATAAATAACAAAAAAAGTTGAATACAGTTTCATTTTTCTCTTTCAAGACATATGTGAAATTAAAATGTAAATGCTTTAGCCTCCATAAATCAAAGCTGTTTTCAGACCTAGGTTCTTTCAGGTTGTGTGAGTGTATGAACGCACACACACACACACACACACAAATTTCCTTCAAAAGTCAATGAAACATCCTTCTCTAGAGAGTGAAAGAGAGGAATGAATATTAAAGTAGACATAAAACACAGTCTCCAAATCTCATGAAAATGTGCAGAAGAGGTCAGAAGAGAGAGGGGCATGATTGTAGCAACATGTAATATGCACTTACAAACTTTCTTCTCAGAGAAAGTAAGTAAAAAATGGATATTCAAAATAAATAAACAAGAGTTGGAAAAAATCTATGTGATTGGGATTTAACCTACGAGTAAGAGTCCTACTGCCTGTGTCACCAGGTAAAAGCAAAACACTGCTTCTTGTACATCCTGGATTTCTCTCTCTCTCTTTCAAGAATGCTACACCAACACTTGCACACACTGCAGAAAATTTGATCCATTCTCATCATCAATGACAGTCATAAGTGATTAGGGCATGTAAGTGTATTCAAACCTCCTATAAGGGTTTTTCTATTTCTTTTCTTTCTTAACTTTTATTAATATTTTCCATGATTATAAAAAATATCACATAGTGCTACCCTCCCTCCCCCAACTTTCGCCTTTGAAATTCCATTCTCCATCATATCCCCTCTCCATCTCAATCAGTCTCTCTTTCATTTTGATGTCATGATCTTTTCCTCCTCTTATGATGGTTTGTGTAGATAGTGTTAGGCACTATGAGATCATGGATATCCAGGCCATTTTGTGACTGGAGGGAGGACATTGCAAGGAGTCCTACCCTTCCTTTGGCTCTTACATTCTTTCCGCCACCTCTTCTGCATTAGACCCTGAGCCTTGGAAGGTGTGGTCGAGATGTTACTCAGTACTCCATTCACTTCTATCCAGCACTATGATACCTTCTGAGTCCTCCCAAGGTCACTGCCATCTGAAAAGAGAAGATTCTCTACCCAAAGTGAGAGTAGCATTAATATAAGGGTATAAATATTAAGACAAGTGCTTACTGGGCAGTTTGATAAGCACAGTATATACATTTTTCCAGACATCACCAGATGTTACACCCCTAAGGCTCCTGACTACTCCTGTTTTAAGTTTTCAGTATCAGGGATGTATCCCCCTCCCCAATAGAGCAGGCCTCCAGTCCAATTGGAGGGCAGTTGGTTTCCACCATGACAGAAGTGCCACTATTGCACCCATTGGCTGGTTTGGCCTGGCTGGCCAATTATTAGGCTTGCAGTGTCCACTGTTGAGTATCTTCACTTGTAATATCTCTCTCCCATTGAACTAAATGTAGAATGGCTTCTTCCAGCTTTCTCTCAACTGGTCTACATGGAGGAGGTTTTCAGCTCAGTTCCAGCAGAATTTCTCAGTGGCCTTGCCCCAAGTATGTGGAGTCTTCAGCAATAGGGTCTTACCATCTATCCCTGGTGGGAAACCAAGGGCCTTGGCAATGGCCTAAATTGTTTTGGGGGCATCAGGGACCTCCCTGGCCAACAACTCACTGGAAGTATCCCATCCCTGGCACTGAAAATTTTCTAACAAGGATCTATGGATCCTGAGTGTTCCATTATCCAAAACCAGAAGATTCCATATGATTTATTTGCATCCTCTTAGATTTTGATTAGCCCTCCCTTCACCTTTCCTTTACTCAGTCTCTTCCCCTGACCTCACTTTGGGCCTTTTCACCCCCGTGAATCTATTCTTCTACTTACATATATAAAATATCAACCTATTAAGTACCTTCCTCCCTTCCTTTCTCTTCCCTTTATATCTCCTTTTTAACTTACTGGCCTCTGCTACTCAGTTTTTTCCTTCTCACACAGAAGTCCAATCATCTGTAGCTAGGATTCACATATGAGGGAAAACATGCAGCGCTTGGATTTCTGGGCTTGGGTTACCTGACTTAGTATAATCCTATCCAGATCCATCCATTTTCCTGCAAATTTCATAACTTCATTTTTCTTCACCGCTGAGTAGAACTCATTGTATAAATGTGCCACGTCTTTATTATCCACTCATCAGTTGAGGGACATCTTGGCTGGTTCCATTTCCCAGCTATTATGAGTTGAGCAGCAATAAACATGGTTGAGCATGTACTTCTAAGGAAATGGGATGAGTCCTTATGTTATATGCCTAGGAGTGCTGTAGCTGGGTCATATGGTAGATCAATTTTAAGCTATCTTAGGAACCTCCACACTCATTTCCACAATGCCTGGACCATATTGCATTCCCACCAACACTGTAGAAGGGTTACTCTTTTTCCACATCCTTGCCAGCATTTATGATCATTTGTTTTCATGATGGTACCCAATCTGACAGGAGTGAGATGGAATCTCAATGTAGTTTTAATCTGCATTTCCCTGATGACTAGGGATGTAGAACATTTTTTTAGATGCTTACGCACCATCCGTATTTCTTCTTTTGAGAACTCCCTATTTAGCTCCATAGCCCTTTTTTTTTTTTTTTTTTTTTTTAGGTAGGGTCTCACTCTAGCTCAGGCTAACCTGGGAGTCACTATGTAGCCTCAGGGTGGTCTCAAACTCACGGCGATCCT
The DNA here is from genome assembly GCA_036346955.1 of Dipus sagitta. NCBI lineage: Eukaryota > Metazoa > Chordata > Mammalia > Rodentia > Dipodidae > Dipus > Dipus sagitta. The sequence continues at coordinate 29,170,782 of CM070791.1, forward strand.
CCTACCTTTGCCTCCCAAGTGCTGGGATCAAAGGCGTGCGCCACCATGCCCGGCTTCCCTAGCCCATTTTTTAATTGGCTTGTTTGATTTCTTATTATTTAGCTTTTTGAGTTCTTTGTATATCCTAGATATTAATCCTCTATCAGATATATAGCTGGCAAAGACTTTTTCCCATTCTGTAGGTTGCCTCTTCCCTTTATTCACAGTGTCCTTTGCAGTACAAAATTTTTGTAATTTCATGAGGTCCCAGTGGTTAATCTGTGGTTTTATTGCCTGAGCAATTGGGGTTATATTCAGAAAGTCTTTGGCAAGACCAATATGTTGAAGGGTTTCCCCCACTTTTTCCTCTAGCAATTTCAGAGTTTCAGGTCTGATGTTCAGGTCTTTAGTCCATTTGGACTTAATTCTTGTGCATGGAGAGAGAGAAGAATCTATTTTCATCCTTCTACAGATACATATCCAGTTTTCCGAGCACCATTTGCTGAAGAGGCTGTCTTTTCTCCAATGAGTATTTTTGGCATTTTTATCGAATGTCAGGTGACTATAGCTACCTGGACTTATATCTGGGTCCTCTATTCTGTTCCATTGATCTGCATATCTGCTTTTGTGCCAGTACCATGCTGTTTTTGTTACTATGGCTGTGTAGTATAGGTTACAATCAGGTATGGTGATACCACCCACCTTATTTTTGTTGCTGAGTATTATTTTAGATATTTGTGGTTTTTCGTGATTCCAAATGAAGTTTTGGATTGTTTTTTCTATTTCTGTGAAGAATGCCTGCTTTTTAACCCAGTCTGTGAACCTATGCCTTTTGGATGGAGCATTGAGGCTGTTGATATTAAGAGATAATATTGAAAGGTTTGTATTCATTTCTGCCATTTTATTGTAGTTATTCCAGTTTTACCTTTGTTCTCTTGTGTTAATTAGTATTTGAGTATTGTTTGTTTTTTCCCTGTTCCTTATATGTGTGCTTTTCTTTTTCTTCAGCATGGGGGATTCTTTCAAGTATTTTCTGTAGAGCTGGTTTTGTCTTCAAATACTCCTTCATCTTGCTTTTATCATGGAATGTCCTTATTTCTCCGTCTATTTGAGTGGATAGTTTTGCAGGACAAAGTAACCTTGGTTAACAGTTGTTATCATTCAGGATTGGAATACATCACTCCACTCCCTTCTGGCTTTTAAAGTTTGTGTTGAGTAATCTGCTGTAATCCTGATAGGCTTGCCTTTGTAGGTAACTTGATTTTTCTCTCTGGCTGCTTTCAATATTTTTTTCTTTGGTTTGTGTTTGGTAGTTTGATTATAATATGGTGAGGAGAGGTTATTTCCAGGTTTTTTCTGGCTGGTGTTCTAAAGGATTCCTGTATCTGCATTGACACCTCTTTCCCAATTTGGGGGAAGTTTTCTTCTATGATTTTGCTGAAGACGCCTACTATGCCTTTGGAGTGAAATTCTTTTCCTTCTACTATGCCCTGAATTCTTATGTTTGATCTTTTCATAGTGTCCCAAGTATCTTGAAATTCCCACTCATACTTTTCTGTTAGTTTGGCTTTCTTTTTGTTGGACTGTATTATATCTGCTACCTGGTCTTCTAGCTTAGATATTCTGTCCTCTCCTTCATCCATTCTACTGGTGAGAGTTTCTACAGAGTTTTTTTTTTATTTCATTAACTCTGTTCTTCATTGCTAATAATTCTAACTGGTTTTTCATTATTATCTCTATTTCCTTATTTATGTCTAGTATTGACTTCTTTATTTCATTAAATTGGTGTCCTGTGTTTTCTTTGATTCATTTGATTTCCTCTTTCATTCCTTTGACTTCTTTGACTTCTTTAAACATATTTATGATCATTCTTTTGAAATCTTTCTCTTGCATTTCCTCTAACTCGTCACTAGAGGTCATTTCTGATGCATTAATACTTTTTGGTGGATTTATATTGTCTTGATTTTTGGTGTTTCTTGTGTTATAATGTATATATTTTTGCATCCTGGATTATTTAACGATTGGATTTTCTCGTTAGCTGGGTATCAGTCAGTCTGATGTTATATAACTTCAGGGTAGGAGCTTAAGGCTGTAGGTGTGGCTCTTAAGACTCTCAGAGTATCTACAAAAGTGACCCTAGGTGTTGGGTTTGCCTGCTATGAGAGTATTCTAGTAGGCTGAGTGGAACCAAATACAGATAGATTCTGAAGTTCAATTAAACAATGTACACTTTCAATGAAAAATCAGCTCAGAATATTTATCCAGGAGTAGGTATTATGAAAACCAGATCCTCTAACTGTCCCTTAGGGTGTGTGGTGCTCCACCCACATCCTTAATCCTGACACCAAGGAGGTTAAGAGTTCTGATCTGTTGAGGGTTCCAAGTCAGCTTGTGACCAGGTGAGAGCCTTCCCTGGTGTAATCCCAGTTACCTCTGCTCCTGCTTGGGTCCTGCTGTTGGTTCAAGTTGACGTGGCCGGGTTCCTGGACTGCTGCTCTGTTCGCTGGAGCCAGGCACTGTTGGTGGGGGAGGGGAGGCTGCTGATGCTGCTCTAGTTCTCTCGCTGTTCCACGTGATCTTGTACCTTGTGATCTGCTCCTCCGTTGTTCACTGCCATTCTCCCTTCACGTTTCTTGAGTTTGCAGAGAGCTGCGGTGTGAGTGGAGAATCCCTTCACCTGGATTTTCCTGCAGCTCAAGCTGAGCTTGGTGACTTTCTCTCTTTTTTTTCTTTTTGAGGGAAGGAAGGATATATTTGAGCTCACAGTTTGAAGGGCTACCATCTATCATAGTGGGGAAAAGAGTGACAGGAGTAGGAGTTGGCTGGTCACATTACATCTAAAGACAGGAATCTAAGAGACATGATCCTGGTGTTTCTCCCTTTTCCCTTCTTTATTTAGTTAGTGGCCTCAGTCCCTGGGAGCTCAGGAAACCTGTTTCTCTGTACCAGGTCCACATCATATAATAAAGTCTGCCCTGTTGGAGATCAAATTGGTAGGCTAGCCAGTTCCTTTTGGAAATTAGAGTTTTTGGGTGATCACTTTCCCTTTCTTCCTAGCCTTTATGGGACAGTGGGTACCACATGCAATTAAGATGATTTTGTTTTATAAACTATGGTGCTTCTCTGTTTAGAGCATACATATGTATGATTGTGATGTACTCATGTTGGATCATTGCCTTGATGAGTAAGATGTGCCCTTCTTTGTCCATTTTGATTACTTTTGGTTTGCAATCTCTTTTATCGATATTAATATAGCAACACATGCTTTTTTTATTTCCATTTCCTTGGATGTGCAATCTTTCATTCTTAGGAGTTGTCTATCTTTAGTGGTGAGGTGGGTTTCTTTAAGACAGCACATAGAAGTGTCCATTCTCTTGATCCATCCAGAAAGCCTATGTCTTTTGATGGGTGAATTAAGACCAGTAACATTTAAGGTTACTACAGTAACATTTGAATTAATCCTGCCATGATGAGGTGTTTTATTTTGTTGGGTGCTTACTTGTGTTATGTACTGTTTCGAGCCTCATGTATTTGGCTTATTGTTATTATATATTATATTTGGTACTCAACAGCATTTGTGATGGGAACCATGAGACAGAATACATTTCTTGAACCTGAAACTCCTAATTCTATCTGTCCAGGCTTCAGCAATTTTCCCTGGGCATATAATGCCAAAGGAATATTGATATTTGCATATCGGTTAAAGTTGCTCCTATTTTCCCCTTCAGAAGTTAAAAGTCTCCTCAATGTCTACATCCTCACCAGCAGGGTGTTTCTAAGACAAGAAAGAGCTCAACATTCATATACAATTTCTGAAGTCCACTGTAAGGTCTGCAGGTCCCATGCAGATGTGACCAAGTAACTCACGTGCCTGTCAGGTGCCTCATTTTTCTATCACACAGAGAGATTCCTTGGATCTTCATGGCATTTGCTTTGACCTAGAAGTTACAGTTTCTCTACCCTAGGCTGAGAGCATCAAGCTATCACCCTAAGGTAGAGAATCTGCTCTTTTCAGATAAATTATCAGATTTATTGACTGAGCATTGACTGCTGCTGAGTGACCTGTGTTAGAGAGAATCATTTTTCCAGAAATTGAGCAAAATCTTAGATTTTATCCCATCCCTTAGGTTTTCAAGCCTACTGGAATGGGGATGTCTGAAATATGTCTGCACAGATTATGGTGTAGGATTCTGAAAGAGAGGCAGAACACCAGAATGTACAAGGAGAATTGTTTTCTCTTCTACCTGGTGACACAGGCAGTAGACCTCTTATTTGTAGGTTGAAGCCCAATGACATTGGGTTATTCAATTTCTTATTTATTTAGTTTTTTTAAATTTTTCTTTTATTGATTTATTTATTTCAGATGAAACTTTGTAAGTACAAATCACCTGTAGGTGTCATCTGCCATCTTCCTTTGCACCATGCATTTTAAGGCCCATAATAGAAGCATTGTGGCTATTTACCATGTTGTTATAGTTTCTGACTTTTGGGCACAGCGGTCAGTCAATGGATGGAGCCAGTCCTCAGAGATATTGCCTCACACACTCTGGTTCTTCTGCCTAAGTTTAGCATATTTCACTGAGCATTTGTGACTGTGCTTTTAGTCTATTCTAACTTCGAGTTCATAACAGCTTCTAGAAATCTTTTTCAGTATGTTTAATGTATCTCCATATCACATGGTTTATGTTTCCAAACTCTCCGTTCAAGTAGTAGGTTCCTCATCTCAATTCCTCTGTGCTGTCTCTTTAGTCCTTCATGATGTGTGCATCTTCACTCTTTTTTTTTTTTTTTTTTTTTTTAGTTGGCTTTTTATTGAGAATATCCTTAATTGTAAACAATATCCTATGGTAATTTCTTCCCTCCCCCTAGTTACCCCTTTGAATCTTTGAAACTCCACTGTCCATCATATACGTGGATTCATATTTTGATAGTGGTTAAGGTATCTTTTCTTGAATTGTTGGTATATTTGGGTTGTCTTTGGATCTCGTGGCCCTTTGCAAGCAAAACCAGGCATTCAAGCATGGTATGCATTGTTGACTCTCTGTATCACAGGAGGAAGTGGGATTTTACATTAAAGCCACTGTCGTGGTTTCTGTACATTTCATTCCCTTTGTTCTCACCTGTTCGGCAGCATACTATTGGGTTGCTAAATAAAAATTCAAAATTGCCAGGCCCAATCCTGGTTATGGTCACCACAAATTACTCATAATTTCTGAGGACTATCATCTCAGAGTTAATCTCTTCGAGGGTCTTACATAGTAACTACCACATAGCTTCCATTTTATTGATGTTGAAGGGAATCTTTGATATGATGTCATCCTTTCAAGAGTATAAACAACCGGTTTTAGTCCTTTTTAAATATGATTTTGTTCCCAAAGCACCTGTGAAAAATTTTTGGAACCAATTCTTAATTATCCTTATCAAGATAAAATATCTGGGATGATAGCATATGTCTCTCCATAAGAGCTAGGCCTCATAAAGGTTCTCTCTAACTTTTAAAGAATTCTGAGTACTTTTCTTAGGACATAATAGATGTTTTCCACAATAGGTGTATAAGAAGGTTTTTTGAAAAATTTTGTTTATTTCTATTCAGTTTTTTGAGAGTGAAAGACAGAGAGAGAATGGGCATGCCATGGCCTCCAACCACTACAAAAGAACTCTAGATGCATGCACCCCCTTGTGCATCTGCCTAACATGGATCCTGGGGAATCAAGCCTTGAATCGGTGTCCTTAGGCTTCATAGGCAAGTGATTAACCACTAAGCCATCTCTCCAGCACTGCTTGAAAAAAAAAAAAAACTAATCACATCATTTAAGCTATTTTAGGTGAAAGCTTAAGTCAACTTAGACCATACTTTCATTTATTTATTTTTTAAATTTTACTTATTTATTGGAGAGAGCAAGAGTAGGATTGAGGAAGAGAGAGAGAGAGAGAGAGAGAGAGAGAGAGAGAGCCATGACCTCCAACCATTTCAAATGAACTCAAGAGTCATGAGCCACCATGTGCATCTTGTGCCTGTGGGTCCTGGGGAATCAAACTGAGGTCCTTTGTCTTTGCAGGCAAATACTTTAAACATAAGCTACATATCCAACCCGAAATTGTGATTGTTAAATGTTTTGTGGATAAAGTAATGAATGGCACAACTAATTCTATCTGTGCTAATAGTGGACCTTCTTTAATGTGCTTACTGCATTTTCATTACTAACTGTCAATGTTACTAAATGAAGAAAGGGAACAAGGATTATTTTCCAATAGCTTACTCTTCTGGTTCTTCATTCCACCTACATCGTCTGTGGGGTCATGAAGATTCCCAAGAATGTCTGAAAGGGGACCCCATTCCCCAGGATACATTTTTGCACCTTGAGCCTCTTATTTCTTTCTGCACAGCCTTCAGCCATTTTCCCTAGGTTTACAAGGCAAAAATAATATTGATCCTTCCATATGGGATTTACATGAGTCATATTTTCCCCTTTGAAGATAGAAGTCTCTTCAATATCCACTGCCTCAAACAAAGGGTGGTCCTCTGTGGAGAGCCGAGAGAGTGTAATCGCCATTACAAGATGGCGCTGACATCCGGCCTCGGTCCTGGTGAAGAATAGCGCATGTGCAAGTGGTGAAAGCGCGCCAAGTCACTGCCCAGCCCGGGGCGTCATATGGGGTGATGAGCGCGCAGCCAATCAGCAGAGTACACGCCGCCTAGGGCTATATAAGCGGCGCCATTTCGGGGCTCTGGGTCTTCCTCTTTTCATCTGTTAACGGAATAAACGGTTAACAGAATAAACGGTTGACGGAAAAAACGCTTGCTGCAGAAGGATCATGGTGTCCGTGTGCATTCTTGCTGGCGAGATGACTACGCGGGCTACAGCTGGTGCCGAAACCCGGGACGCCAGGTGCCTGTCATCGCAGGCGCCGAGGAGACCCCCCATTCACGGGGAAGGATTCAGAACTGCAGGACTAAGATAGGTTCTGAGAGGCATGTTTAGTCTTGACTTGTCTCATCTCTCACCCAAATTGGCAGGAGCAATTTTTGCTCTCCCTATTGTGATGGTGGCTCTCGTTCTCTTCCTTTTGATTTTAAAATCATGTCTAGAAGATGAGAAATGCCGCTCATCTGTAGCGGCTGGCCAGGGGGTATTAGAGGAGCTACAAGACAGCATGTCAGAAACAGAACGGGATAAAAGGTTAGGGGCCCTTGAGGAAAAAGAAAAAGACGTCTCTAAGAAAAAAGGCCTTTCCGCGGACACTAAGTCCACAGAAAGAAAAGACAAGGGAAAGGACGCCCTGGGAGAGAAACATGAGAGGGAAAAGAGAAGTCCAAAAAGGAGGCTTCTTTATCCGATAAAAGAATTGGAGGCTTTAGGAATTGATAGCTCAGAGTCTGAGGATCTTAGTCCCTCCGAGGAGGAAGAATTAGATGGGGAAGCGGCTCGCTATGGGGAGGAGAGATACTATCTTGATGAGCAGCCACTACCGCAAAATCGAAAGCAAAAGAAGATAGGAGATAAGAACCGCGCGGCTTTTCAATCTGCCGCCCCTGCCATTCCCAGTGCTCCTCCGCCTTATGCCGGCAAGCATTGTTCAGATTCCTTCCTTTCAGAGGGGGACAGAAGGAGGTTCTTACAAGCCTTCCCGGTGTTTGAGGCTGCGGATGGAGGCCGCGTCCATGCGCCGGTAGAGTATGCCCTCATTAAGGAACTTGCTGAATCAGTTAATAAGTATGGAGTAGATGCTAATTTTACAGTCATGCAGCTTGAGAGACTCGCCACTATGGCAATGACTCCAAATGATTGGCAAGTTACAGTAAAAGCTGCTCTTCCTAATATGGGACAATATTTAGAATGGAAAGCCCTTTGGCACGATGCTTCTCAAACTCAGGCAAAGGCTAATGCCAATGCAGAAGATAATCAACGGCACTGGACCTTCGATTTACTAACAGGGCAAGGCCAATTTGTTCATAATCAGACAGAAAGTTTTGCCTCAAGGCATGGCCAATAGCCCCACCATGTGTCAGTTATATGTGCAATTGGCCCTTGAACCAGTTAGAAAACAATTTCCCTCTCTGCTGTTAATCCATTATATGGATGATATTCTTATGTGCCATAAGGAATTAGTTGTTTTACAGACTGCATATCCTTTATTATTAAAAACCTTAAGACAATGGGGCCTGCATATTGCTTCCGAGAAGGTTCAAGTTTCAGAAGTAGGTTCCTTTTTAGGGACGGTTATTTACCCAGAAAAAATAGTTCCTCAAAAGTTAGAGATTTGCAGAGATCATTTACGAACGTTAAATGATTTTCAGAAATTATTGGGTGATATAAATTGGTTGAGACCATTTCTAAAAATTCCCTCTGCTGAATTGAAGCCATTGTTTGACATCCTGGAAGGAGATGCTCATATTTCTTCACCTAGAGCCTTAACACCAGCTGCAAGCCGCGCCCTAAAAGTGGTAGAAGAAGCTTTACAAGATGCTCAGTTGAAACGCATAGATGAAACCAAAACCTTCAACCTGTGCGTTTTTAAAACTAAACATTTACCAACTGCCGTGCTGTGGCAAGATGGACCCTTATTGTGGGTTCATCCCAACGCTTCTCCTGCAAAGATTATTGATTGGTACCCAGATGCAATTGCTCTGCTTGCCCTTCGTGGATTAAAGGCAGCCATTACTCATTTTGGAAAAGAACCCAAGTCTTTAATTGTGCCTTATACAGCCCATCAAGTTCAGATATTAACCGCTACTTCTGATACTTGGGCGGTGTTAATCACCTCCTTTGGTGGTTTAATAGACAATCATTACCCTAGACACCCTATTTTACAATTTGCCTTAACCCAAGAGGTTGTGTTCCCGCGCATTGTATCCCGGGAGCCACTTCAAGACGGGCTGGTGGTCTATACAGATGGGTCAAAAACAGGAGTAGGGGCCTATGTGGTTAATGATAAGATTATATCTAAACAATATCATGAAACCTCACCTCAAATTGTGGAATGTTTGGTAGTATTAGAAGTTTTGGAAAAATTCCCAGGTCCCCTGAATATTGTTTCGGATTCCTGTTATGTAGTAAATGCAACAAAAACTTTAGAGGCTGCTGGGTTGATTAAGGCATCTAGCAAGCTTGCAACAAATTTTCAAAAGATTCAGTTTGCCTTGATTAATAGGAGATCTCCTGTTTTCATTACGCATATCAGGGCTCATTCGGGCCTACCGGGGCCCATGTCCCGTGGAAATGACTTGGCAGATCGGGCCACGAAGTTTATCACACTTGCTCTTTCATCAAAATTGGAGTTGGCTAAGAGTTTTCATAAAAGGTTTCATGTCACAGCTGAGACATTGCGTCGTCGGTTTGACATCACTAGAAAAGAGGCTAGAGACATAGTAACTCAATGTCAAAATTGCTGTCAATTTTTACCTGTGCCTCATGTAGGAATTAATCCCAGAGGAATTCGCCCATTACATATTTGGCAGATGGATGTTACTCACGTCCCATCTTTTGGCAAATTACAATATTTACACGTTTCCATTGATACTTGTTCTGGAGTTATGTTTGCTTCCCCATTAACCGGGGAGAAAGCAGCCCATGTTATTCAACATTGCCTCGAGGCATGGAGTGCCTGGGGGAAGCCCAAAATTCTTAAAACTGACAATGGACCAGCTTATACTTCTCAAAAATTTGGACAGTTCTGTCACCAGATGGGAGTGACCCATTTGACAGGCCTCCCGTATAATCCTCAAGGACAGGGTATTATAGAACGGGCTCATCGCACTCTAAAGTCTTACTTAATAAAACAAAAAGGGGGAGTCGAGGAGGCTCTGCCCTCAGTCCCACGAGTGACTATATCCATAGCACTCTTTACTGTTAATTTTTTAAATTTGGACAGTCAGGGCCATTCGGCGGCTGACCGTCATTGCTCAGAGCCTAACAGGCCACAGGAGATGGTTAAGTGGAAAGATGTTTTGACTGGTCAATGGAGAGGCCCGGATGCTATTTTAATAAGATCCAGGGGAGCTGTTTGTGTTTTTCCACAGGAAGAAGACAATCCATTCTGGCTACCAGAACGCCTAACACGTAGACTTGTGATACCTGATGTGAAATTGGTCTGCTGATTTTGAAGCCGCCGTGAGAGAGTTGAGACTAGCCATCGTCCATGTGAATTCTACTAGAGTTGACCCCTCCCTAGCCTGACATCCTGGATTTCTTCAGCCTTCTCTTTCTTTAAGGAATGGGTGGGAGTGGCGCTGTTTGGTGCAGCCCTATGTTGTGGCTTAGTGTTCCTGCTTTGGTTGTTCTGCAAGCTCAGAGCTCAACAGCAATGTGACAAGGTCGTTATTGCGCAAGCACTTGTGGCTATGGAACAGGGATCATCTCCTGAAATTTGGTTAAGAATTAATTAGACTGAGACCCTCAGTCGATGCACCTCAGGGGTTTAGCCCATTGCACTGAGTCGATGAGAGATCTAGTCTAATCAGCCCTTGCCTAAGTGGCTGCAGCACCAAAATATGAGATTGACAGCCCTTGCACCCCCAGGAACAATATTCCATTGCACGGGGATGGGTGTCAACTCCCCTTTTTACCAATTTTTCTGAAATGAGCACGGATGTTGGTGCATGATCTTTGAAAGAAAGGCAAAGTTACATGACGTACTAGGAGTAGTATATTATTTCTACCTGGTGACATAGGCACTAGAACTATTGCTTGAACTTTGAAGCCCAATCACATAAGGTTTTCAATTACTCCTTATTTGACAGTTTTGAATATTAATTTATTTGTTTAGTTTCTATCAGAAGAAAATTCATAACTACATATCACATGTGGATACAGCTGTGCCCAGTCTGTTGCAACCTGATCTTCTGTACATTTTCATGAGCATTGAAGATACTTTTTACTGTCTATTCTAATTGAGCCTTAGCAGCTTCACAAAATTAGTGAGTTTTGTATTTCCACCCATCATACTGGTGTAGGTTTTCGTCTTTCTTTCTTTAAAAAAAAAAAAAAATATATATATATATATATATATATGTATATATATATATATATATATATATATATATATATATATATATATATATATATGTAGATAGAGTGAAAGAGGGAATGGGAATGCGAGGGCTTCTAGCCACTACATACAAACTCCAGACACATGAGCCTTATTGTGCATCTGGTTTACGTGGGTCCTGGGGAACCAAACCCAGGTCCATAGGCTTTGCAGGCCAATTCCATAACCATTAAACCATTTCCCAAGTCCCTATTCTTAATCTTTTTTTAACATTTGCTTTTCCAGGTAGGGTTTCACTCTAGTAGAGCTTGACATGGAATTCACGATGAAGTCTCAGTGGGGCTGCAAAGTTATGGTGATCCTTCTATCTCTGCCTCCCTAGTGCTGGGATTAGTGTCGTGCATCACCCTGCCTGGCCTGATGTAGTTTTGCAAATTCTCCCATCAAGCAGCACTGTTGCTCATCTCAATACTTCTGTGCTTTCTTGTCAGTCCTTCACTAAGTAGGCATGTTGATTCATGTTTTAATAGCTGTAAAGGTATCTTTTCTTCAGTTGTTGGTCGACTTTTTGATCTCATACTCTCTGTGCAAGGAAAATCAGGTAGACAACCACAGTATGCGGTGTTGACTCTGTTTGTGTATCACAGGGGGTAGTGTGACTTTTACACTTAAAACCACTTATGGACTCCTTACATTTCAGCCCACTCTTTTCCCACCTAAATGGCACTGTACTATTGAGTGTCACATAATAATTCAAAATTACTAGGCACAATCCAGGCAAGGCTTACTACAAACATAGTTGTCAGTCTTTGGTTATCATATGTACTTGTTCACAATTTGATTTTAGAAAAAGCAAGCACATCTCTGAGAAGTATCAATGTTAGAATTAATCCCTTGTACAGTTCATACATAGTAAGAACCACTTAGCACTTGATATCCTTTTTATCTATGTGGAAAGGACTCTTCAATATGATGACATCCTTTCAACTGAAGATACCACATAGTTTTAGACTTTTGTTTTTCTTATAAGATTTTCGTTCTCAAAGGCTTCCAGGAAAATATTTTGGTACCAATTCTGAATCTTCCTTACCATGATAAAAAGTCCTGGATGACAGTGTATGAATTTCTCTTTAGAGATAGTACTTATATCAGTGCTCTCTGTTTTTAAATTTATTTATTTTAGAGATTCAGATCGAAAAATGGAGAGAAAGAGAAAGAGAGAATTTCTTTGCTAGGTCTTAGCCTCTTCAAATGAACATTTGTTTTTTTGGAATTAGGGTTTCAGTCTAGTACAGGATGACCTGGAATTTTCAATGTGGTCTCAGGCTGGCTGCAAATCATGGTGATCTGCCTATCACTGCCTCCATAGTGCTGGGATTGAAGCCATGTACTACCATGTCCAGCCTGAGACAGAAATAGAGACAGAGAGGGAGAGATAATGGCCACACCAGGCCTCTAGCCTCCACAAACCCACTCCAGATGCATGTGCCTTCTTGTTCTTCAGGCTCACATGGGTCCTGGGGAATCGAACAAAGGTCTTTTGCCTTGGCGGCCAACTGCCTTAACTGCTGAGCCATCTCCCTAGCCCAGATCACTCTATTTTTAAAGGATATTGAGTACTTTCCTCAGAAAGACATAATAGATGTGTTTCTTTTTAAATGATGTATAATGGTTTCTTTGAAAATGAATCGCAATATTTAAGCTTTTTTAGGTGAAAGCTTCAGACAGTTCCCACCATACTCTATTTATTTTTGTTTGGCCGAGAACGGCCGATTCGGGCTGAGACAAGGGGTTTGGGGAGGAGCCTGGCCAGGCAGACCAGGGCTGGTTAAACCAGGGCCGAGCCTAGCCGAGCCGGGCCTAAGATAGTTGAGAGAAGCCAAGCAGGGCGGAGAGTAGCTGAGCAGGGCAGAACCGAGTGCAGGGGGTGGGGCAGAGTCATGCCTTGCTACCAGGGTTGGGTAGAGCATAGCCCAGTCTTGCCGAGGAAGGCTGACTCGAGCTGAGCCTGGCTGAGCCAAGTGGGTCTGGGCAGAGCCATGCCTGACCGACTAGGGCTGGGTAGAGCAGGGCTGAGCTGAGCCAAGCTGGGTGGGCTGAGCCAAGGACAGCTGAGCAGAAAGGAGCAGGGCAGAGCAGAGTAGGGCGAGGGGGCGGAGCCATGACAGGCATAGCAGGGCTGGGTAGAGCAGGACATAGCAAGGCCAAAGAGAGCCAAGCAGGGCTGAGCTTGGGATGGGAGTTGTGCGGAGCTATGCCAGGGAGAACAATGCTGGAAGAGCACAGCCAAGACTGGCCCATTCAAGCCGAGCTGGCCCCAGGAGAGCCGAACAAAGCAAGAGGTGGCAAGGGGGGGGGGCGGGGACAGAGTCATACTAGGCAGACCAGGGCTGGGTAGAGCAGGGCCGAGCCTTGCCAAGAAGGGCCAAGCTGGGCAGAGCAGGGCCGCGGGGGGGGGGGGAGGGCGAGTGGCAGAGGTCCGAGCCAATGTGACCGGGGCTGGGTAGAGCATGGCCAATGAGTACTGAGCCAGCCAAGAAGAGCCCAGCCGAGCTGAGCAAAGCAGAGCTGATTAGGACTGGGACAGAGCCGTGCCAGGCAGACCAAGAGACAAGCAGGCTAAGGAAATATCACCACCAAGACCCAGGGAGCTGCTTCCTGTGGGATTCTTTAGCCATCTGCAGTTTCCCATAGTCCCTGATGCCTAGGAGGGCACGCAGCACCCCATGGCAGATTTTCACCAAGACAGGCAGTGTGCTTCTGGTTGGGGACACTCAAGTTAGGATGTAGCCCTTCCCAGAGTAAGAGACCCATGGCTCTCCAAGGTGCATGTGGATGGGCGCATGGGGCAGGCATGCAGTGCTCATTGACCTACCTCCTCAGCCCTGCATGGTGCCTCCCACCCTGAGCCCCAAGGCTGGCTGTTGTCACTTGCATGTGTCTGGAAGGATGAATGGGCACTACCACGGTCCCAATGCATCCCAGAATACACAGGAAGTCTTGGTTCTCTTCCAGAAGAGATTCATCTACATTATGCCTCTCCCCATAAAACTGAATGGATTTTTAAAACTAAGAAATCAGTTGGGGAGGTGGCCCATTTGCTGAAGTGCTTTCTGCGCAAGCATGAGGATCTAATTTCAGATCCCTAGCACCCACATAAAATGCTGGGCATTGTGATGTATACCCATCATCTCAGAACTAGGGAGGTAGAGCAGCAGACTTGGTGAGTCTCTGGATTTAGGGAGAGAGCCTGTCTCAGTAAATAAGTTGGAGAACAGTTGAGGAAGATGCTTAACATAGACCTCTAGCCACTACATGCATGTACACAAATGGGGTACACACACACACACCTGGAGGCTGGGGAGATGGTTCAGCATTTAAAGGTGCTGTTTTGCAAGGCCTTCCATTCAGGCTTAATTCGCAGAAACCCACTAAAAGCCAGATGCAAAAAGTAGAATTATCTGTTTGCAGTGATAAGAGACACTGACATGCCCATAGACACCCCCATAAACACACATAGAAATAAACTGTAAGAAGGCTCTCTTAAGAAAAATAACCATACCCCAGAGTCTTTCAGAAGAGTCACAACTCTTCCAGGCTGTTTTGAATAAAGTACAGAAGAAAGTATATTTTTTTCTGCATTAAAGTTCATTAAATAAACGTTATTGACTTACTATGTTGTAGAATAAAACTTCATTTACATTTGCTCTAAGAAACACATAATTTTTATGATAAATACATATATATCTGGAATGAGTAAATGTAGCCACTTCAGCTCCTGGGGTAATATTAGGAAAGAAGTATGGGGCTCCAGTGTGAATGGGTCTTAGTAGACATCCAGTCAGAGGGCAAAGAGGAACACTGAAGGGACCCTACTGATTCCCAAACTCTCACATAGCCCAATAGACCCTTCAGTCCCCGTCACCCATCCCTGCCGCCATGGCCCTGACCAGGTGCAACCCTCATTCATTTTCTCAATTCTTTCATAAAACAAGATACACAAAGTGGCTCATGTATGCACTGAATGTTTTTAGTGGCTGTGGGTTCAGGTGCACCGATCCTGTCATTGTCTCACCATGCTTGTAAACAAGTAAAACTATTTTTAAGAACATTTGTGTTTTTCTCACCATAATATGATAGTCCTTATTAATTAGGAATCATGGCTATTGAGCAATCTAACTTAATTATTGTCAATAGGAACAAAAATGCAAACATGGTTCGCCTGTAAAACTCTTCTTTGCAGTGTGCTTTGACTAAGAAGAAAATACTGTCACTATCCTGATGATACTTTGCTTTGTCTGCCAGATATGGATCAATGTGTGCATAATCCAATCAATCAGTATGCCAACGTAGAGCAAAGTCACTGTCTCCAGAAAACTATGACATTTCTGGCTTATGAAGACCCCTTGGGGATGGCTCTGGATTCCTTGGCCCTGTGCTTCTCTGCATTCACTGCTCTTGTTCTTTGAGTTATTTTGAAACACCAATAAACACTGATTGTGAAGGGCAATAATTGAACAAACAGCTACATCCTGCTCATGTCCCGGAAGTTTTGTTTTCTCTCTCCATTCCTCTTCATTGGATACTCCAGCACAGCACATATAACGATTGCAGTTCTGTTCACTGTGGCTGAATCCACTGTGGCTGTGTAAACTGTCTTGGCTGAAACAGTTACTGTTGTTCTGGTTTTGAATGTCACTGCATCAGGAAGAAGGATGAGAGACCCGCTGGGATCAGGAGTGCCTAACTTCATCATTCCCATATGTACCTTGATCCAACTTGTTCTCTGTGGGATCTGGTTGGGAACATATTCTCCCTTTGATGACACTGATGCATACTCAGATCATGGCCACATCATAATTGTGTGCAACAAAATCTCAGTCACTACCACTTACTGTGGCCTGGGATACCTGGGATTTCTTACTGTAGAAAGCTTCACTGTGGCTTTCCTGGCCAGAAACCTGTCTGATGCACTCAAGGAAGCCACGTTCCTGACCTTCAGCATGCTGGTGGTCTGAAGTGTCTGGGTCACATTCCTCCCTGTCTACCATAGCACCAAGAGGAAGGCCATGGTGACAGTGGATATTTTCTCTATCTTGGGCTCCAGTGCAGGGTTATTAGGTTGGATCTTTTTTCCCCAAGAGCTACATCACTATATTAAAGCCCAGTAGGAACTCTCTTTATAGCATCAAGAAAAAAACATATTTCTCATCCAATTGATTTCTAAAACTTAATTCATATGTGTAAACTTAAATGTATATGCCATAAAATCCTTTCCAATATAATAAGCAATAAGAATCAGGAAATGATAATATACTTGTTCATATGTACAAAGCAAGACAAATAGAGTAACCATCTTTTACCTGAAAGCATGTTCCTTTCCACATTGTGCTTTTGATTTTTACCTTACACTCATTCACTCACACAATCTACTTGGGACGATGTAAACTTTATGAGCAATCTCACTGTACAAACCTCTCAGTCCTGTTATGTAACTTACCAGATGCTGAAGGAAAGAGAGACCTTGAGCATAAGATGCATGGGGCTATATGTAGTAGGACTGCTAGACCAATTCTTTCCTCTAAGGGCCCATTCTGGCCATTTGTGCTGGGAGACATGGACACACTCCTACACCTGAGAGTTCCCAGAGATATTTGTGTTCAGGGTGTTTGACTTGTTCATGACTCTGCACATTGAGAACTGCTCAGGGCAAAAATCTATCTACCTGGATCTATCTTACTAGCTGTACCATTTAGGATCTACTTCAATGGGACCCACATGCGATCTGGAAGTACCAGCTCCTGATTCAATGAAGCAAAAGCAATTATCCCCTGAGGTAATAGCTCCCAGTTTGACATGACCACACTTGGGTAGTTTCCATGTCCCACCAAGGATATAAAAACACATCTTGATTGGTATCCCTAGGCCTGTCATGTGTCGGAGCTGTAACTTCCTCCTTTGCAAACTCAAGGTTGATAACTGATACTACTGAGAGCTGAGAGGTCACAGTTGTCACTATTACAATTACATCTGCTCATTTGGGAACCTGCTACCAGTTAAAGCAGAAGTTCAGATCATTCAGTGCTCTGCTTGAGTTGTACTCCCATATAGTAAAATCTTCATTTGTTCTGCCTTTGCAGCCTGTAGTTCTACTTTATTTGTGGAGTGAAGACAAGAAAGGAGGCTTAGCCTGTAACAGTACTGGTTGCCTTGCATGTTGATTCACACAGGGGTTATATTCATGTAGAGATCTTGGCAAGAGTTTACCTTAAAAGTGTGCACCGAACAAAAAAAAAGCATTATGAAATATATTAATAATTTAACTTATAATGATTTTTTTTTTGTTTTGTTTTCGAGGTAGGGTCTCACTCTGGTCCAGGCAGACCTGGAATTAACTATGTAGTCTTAGGGTGGCCTCAAACTCTCAGCAATCCTCCTACCTCTGCCTCCCAAGTGCTGGGATTAAAGATGTGTACCACCATGCCTGGCTATAATGAAATATTTTTATAATCTTTTATTTATTTGTAAGAAGAGAGAGACAGAGCAATAGAGAGAGAGAGAGAATGTGTGTAACAGAGTGCCAAATCTCTTGCCACTATGAACAGAACTGCAGATCTGTTACAGGCTCTACTATCCCATAAACAAATCTCACAGAGTCATTAAGAAAATCATATACCGTATTAGTTGTGAGGCTCATGATGTGTTTTTATTTTAATTCTCCTATTTTTATAATTGCTTTCTCATTGTTAAGAAAAACGCACAAAACACCAAAGCATCTTATATGTGGAAACCACTTCTTCAAGGCTTACAGCTTCCAGGGTGAGCTAAATCATATCAGAGAAAGCGTGTCAAACTTTATCACACATCCACAAGTTATATAGAGAGAAAGTTAGAGTTCAAGTTTGCTCAAAACACACCTTTGGACTGCAGTCCATTCCAAACTCTGCTCCCAGTGACACACCTTCTGCAGGCTCTGCCTGCGAGACCCATAAGTAGGAAGTTTAAATCATTCAAAAATCCTTGAGGCTATGGACACAAAATAATGAAAGCACCACACTTTTTAACCCAATTGTATCTAGATGAGTGATATGAGGCTCAAATCAATCCCCTACACTCTCTTCAGTGATGTCTGTTTTTCCTTTGATATCTCCTAGGACCCAGTATTCATGGTGACCTCAGTTAAAGATAACTAAGTGTCCCTAATGGCTTATAAAATATCCTGCAGCCACCCAATTTTAACAGAACTGATAATACAGTAGACCCAGTGATTGAGGCTTATACGGGGGCTTTTGGAAGTCATCATTGTAGTACATATGGAGATATTTTAACTGTAAATGCTGTTATTTACTTGTCATATTAAGTTGCCATTGGAGTTGGTCAGTGTGCTTATTTCTGGATCACTGAGCACATCTTTATTAAGCACTTTTTTCATTTACAGAAATTTCATTCAACAAAAATCATTCATCCAAAGCTTGCTTAGTATGCTAGCAATTGGAATTTTATTCAATATTATAGCTGAGAAAATCAGAATGAATATAGAACAAGTATTCCTTTCATTAATGTGCCAAATCAGAAATCCAAGTGTTTTTGTCATACTTTCCAAATGAAATTCTGGTTGTAACTAAGCACTATTTCAGACTTATGTGGTCTTTGTGCTTTTTTCTTATGGTTATTGTGGTGGTTTGATTCAGGTGTCCCCAGTAAACATATGTGTTCTGAATGCTAGGTTCCCAGCTGATGGATATATGGGAATTACTGCCTCCATGGAGTCACATGTTGGGGGCATGCTTATAGGTATTACAGAGAGTTGGATTGCTGCTAGACACCTGGCTGTGTGGCTTTGGCCTTTTGGAGCTGATTTTCAATAGGAATGTGGAAGGATTTGATACCTTAGCCTAGGATGTGCCTTGCAGTGCTGTTAATACAGGTAATGGAGTCTTCTGGCCAGAGCTGAAAGACATGAATGCAATAAGAACTATGGACTGTGAGTTTTGGCTTATGAGGGTGAGAAAGAGCTTTGCTTATACTGGGATAGCAGTTTATGTGAAGATTGTTGTTATGCCTGTATCCCGAGATGTTGTGCAGGGTTGCTATGCATAAAAATGAACTGGTAGGAGCAGAGTGATATGGCAAAGGACAAAAAAAAATCTTTTGGTGAACTTCTGTGCACTCAGCTGCAATTGAGAGATTACAGCCTTTGAGAATGGGCAAGCTGTCGTGCACTGGGACAACAGGAAGAATGTAGACTCTGAAGGGGCCTGAGTACTCATGGAGTGTCCTGTTCTTCAAAGTCTGCTTTATTTCCCCCTGGATTAACAAATTGGCATGCTACCTGGTATTTTGGAGCATATGAAGTGTAGGGAAGGGGGTGGAAAGAATGTCAGAGCTACACATTGGGTACACACAGAGACATTTCCTCTTACCTGAAACTAAAGGCTAACCCCACAATGCACAACCCATATACCCCAACAAGGAGAGACACGGTGGAGGGCGGAGGACACAAGGAGGCTAACAATGGTACCAATTTGAAAGTATTCACTGACAACAAAAATAAAAAATAAATTAAAATGAACGAAGATGCTTTTATGGTCAACAATAAAAATGCACCATACCATTGGGTGTTAGGTAAAAATTCAAAATTACTAGGCACAATCCAGGCTAGTATTACCAGAAGCATACTTGTCATTCTTTGGTAATCAGATATACTTGTTCAAAATATCAGGCTACCTTTGAACTCACAGCTAACCTTGTCTTCATAGGCCTTTTCAGGCAGTGCTGGGAACAAAGATGCATGCCATTACTTCAATCTCAATGTGTTTATGATAATCAACTCTCCTGATAATTGAAAATTACAGATAAAATGAAAATTTTGCATAATGGGTTCAATTTTCAATGTTTGTAATTAAATAGGGATACCCCAGAACAGAATACGTATTGGCCTTAGATTTGTCCCTAAAGGAACTGATATCATTTCCTAGCAAGTAAAGGTATAATTCCAATTTAATAGATATGAGTCTGTTTGTAAAAATGGAATCACTGGGTGCAATGTAATTGACAATTTTACTGTAAAGCATTTTAATGCTTCTTCTTTTTCTTCAATGTCAGATTGGAATTTTAATTATTTTGTGGATAAAGTAATGCAACAACAAATCTATGTTGAAAGCAGTCTTCGATATGTTATCCTTTCAACTGAAGATACCTGGGAGTTTTAGAATTTTTTTTTTCTTTATATAGGAACCCAGAGTGCTGGAGTTTCCCCCTCTCCTAACATCCAGTTCATGATTTGAGCAGACTTCTGACTTGCCAGAACCATAGTCACATGAGCCAATTCTTCGAAATCTCTCACCTTCTAATGTTGATTCTTTCCTACCAGTGAACTTCACCAACACCACAACAAAAATATAAAACAAAGGAAGCTGGATATAATTGTTGGTCATGATAAGTTTGTTAGCATTAAAATACTTCTTTGGAGCCCGGCACTGTAGCGCATTCCTTAATAACCAGCACTTGGGATGCAGAGGTAGGAGTATTGCTGTGAGATTGAGGCAATCCTGAGTGAGACTCTAGCTCAAAAAAAAACTAAATAAAACAAAGCAAAGAAAAAGAAGGAGGAAGAGGAGGAGGAGGAGGAGAAGAAGAAGAAGAAAGAAAGAAAGAAAGAAAGAAAGAAAGAAAGAAAGAAACCAACCAACCAAAATAAAACAGAAAACAAAAAAAACCCTCAAAACTCAGCCATGTATGTATATATGTATGTATATATATACATTTGGAGGCTGGGGAGTTGGCTCAACAGTTAACGGTTATTAATTCCTCAGTACCCATGTCGACGCAGATGCATGAAGAGGTACATGTTCCTGGAGCTTGTTGGCAGTAACAAAAAAGGCCTAATGCTCTCTCTTTCTCCCTCAAAAGTTCATTTAGTTACAAGCAGAGAGAGATAGAAGAGATACAAGGAAGTTGGGCACTCCAGGGCCTTTAACAACTGCAAAGAAACTCCAGTTACAAGCACCATTTGTGTATTTTTACTTATGTGGGTACTAGGGAATCAAACCTGAGACATAAGCATTTGCAAGTAAGTGCCTTAACTGCTGAGCCATCTCTCTCTCTCTCTCTCTCTCTCTCTCTCTCTCTCTCTCTCTCCTAAATAAAAATCCTATATCTTTGGCATTCACTCACCATGAAAACTGCTCAAAATTATATAACCTTTCTCAACATTTGATACTTGTTTTAAAGAGAAAAAAAATATGGTGGAAATGTATCTCTTACAATCACCATGGAGTGTATATGTGTGAAATATTTTTTCAGTTTGTATATATAGTATGTGCTATGCCATGTATGTATGTATTTGCAGATGCATATATGGAGAAAAGAGTATGACATACAGTGTCCTCTTTCTTTTTTTAATTTTAATTGTATTTTTTCTCAATTTTTTAAACATTCTCCATGATTATAAAAATTATCCCATGGTAATGCCTTCCCTCCCCCCATTTTCCCCTTTGAAATTCCATTCTCCATCATATCCCCTCCCCATCTCAATCAGTCTCTCTTTTATTTTGATGTCATGATCTTTTCCTCCTCTTATGATCATCTTGTGTAGGTAGTGTCAGGCACTATGAGGTCATGGATATCGAGGCCATTTTATGTCTGGAGGGAGCATGTTATAAGGAGTCCTACCCTTCCCTTGGCCCTTACATTCTTTCTACCACCTCTTCCGCATTAGACCCTGAGCTTTGGAAGGTGTGATCGAGATGTTACTTGGTACTCTAGTCACTTCTTTCCAGCACCATGATACCTTCTGAGTCATGCCAAGGTCATTTCCATCTGAAAAGAGAAGATTCTCTACCCAAAGTAAGAGTAGCATTAACATAAGGGTATGGACATTAAGAGAAATGCTTACTGGGCAGTTTGTTAAGCATAGTATATATATTTAGCCAGACAGCAGCAGATGTTACACCCCCAGGGCTCATGACTACCCCTGTTCTAAGTTTTCAGTATCAGGGATTCATTCCCTCCTGTAGAGCAGGCCCCCATTCTAATTAAAGGGCAGTTGGTTTCCACCATGACAGACATGCCACTATTGCACTTGTTGGCTCATTTGGCCTGGCTGGACAAACATAAGGCTTGTAGTGTCCACTGTTGAGTATCTTCACTGGTGATTTCTCTTTCTCCCTTTGAACTGTATGCAGAATGGCTACTTACAGCTTTCTTTCAGCTGGTCTATATGGAGGAGGTTATCAGCTCAGTTCTAGCAGGATTTGTCAGTGGCCTTGCAACCCAAGTATGTGGAGTCTTTAGCAATAGAGTCTTACCATCTATTCCTGGTGGGAAACCAAGGACCTCGGCAATGACCTACTGGAATAGGGATGTCTGAAATATGTGTGAATGGATTATGGTGCAGGATTCTTGAAAGAGAGGCAGAACTCCAGGATGTACAAGGAGCATTATTTTTTCTTCTACCTGGTGACACAGGCAGTAGAACTACTAGTTGTAGGTTGAAGCCCAGTGACATTGGGTTTTTCAATTTCTTATATGTTTAGTTTTCTAAATTTACTTTATTGGCTTATTTTACTCCCGATGAAATTTTGTAAGCACAAATCACATGTCGGTACCATCATGCCCATCTTTGCACCATGTGATGTATGGCACTGTGGCCATTTTTCATGTTGTTATAGTTTCTGAGTTTTGGGCACATAAGTCAGCCAATGGATGGAGGCAGTGCACAAGGATATTGCCTCACACCCTCTGGTTCTTCTGCCTTCCATTAGCACATTTCCCTGAGCATTTGTGACTGTGTTTTTAGTGTATTCTAACTTTGAGTTCTTAGCAGCTTCTAGAAATCTCTTTCAGTATGTTTTATGTATCTCCCAATCACATGGTTTACATTTCCAAAGTCTCCCTTCAAGTGTCAGTGTTGCTCATCTCAATTCCTCTGTGCTGTCTCTTTAGTACTGCGTCTAATAAAAATAATGTGTGCGTCTTGACTCTTCTTTTTTTAAGTTTACTTTTTAATGACAACTTCCATAATTGTAAACAATATCCCATGGTAATTATCTCCCTCCCTCCAGTTACTCCTTTGAAAGTCCACTATCCATCATATCCCTTGATTCAACTTTTGATAGTGGTTCAGGTATCTTTTCTTGAATTGTTGGTTTATTTGTGTTGTCTTTGGATCTCTTTGCCCTGTGCAAGCAAAACCAGGAATTCAACCACAGTATGCACTGTCAATTGTGTTTGTGTACCACAGGAGGCTCTGGGATTTTACCCTTAAAGACACTCATACTTTCTGTACATTCTATTCCCTTGTTCTAACCTATGTGCCAGCATACTATTGGATTGCTAAATAAGTACTCAAAATTACCACGCCCAATTCAGGTTATGGTTGCCACAATGTAGTCACAACTTCTGAGAAGTATCATCTCAGAATTAATCCCTTTGAGGATTCCTGCATAGTAAGTACCACACAGCATCGTTTTTATTTATGTTGAAGGGAGTATTTGATATGATATCATCTTTTCAAGTGAACAAACAACCAGTTTTAGTCTTTCAATTTTTAATAATATTTCATTCCCAACAGCTCTTGTAGAAAATTTTTGCAATCAATTCTGAATTATCCTTATCAAGGTAAAATATCCAGGATGATAGTATATGTCTCTCCATAAGAGCTAGGCCTCATAAAGTTTCTCTGTAATTTTCAAAGAATACTGAGTACTTTTCTTAGAAGGACATAATATATGTTTTCCAAAATAGATGTATAATAAGTTTTTTTTTACAACTAATAACAGCAGTTATGCTATTTTAGGTGAAAGTTTCAGTCAATTTTGACCATACTTTCATTTATTTTTTTTTAAATTTTACTTATTTATTGGGGAGAGTGAGAGAGGGAATGAGGCAGACAGAGAGCAAGTGAGAGAGAGAGAGAGAAGAGAGAGAGAGAGAGAGAGAGAGAGAGAGAGAGAGAGAGAGGGTGTGGGGTGTACCACAGCCATTGGCCATTCCAAACCAACATTTTGAGAGCTACAGAGAGAAAGAGCAATGGGCTCATCAGGGCCTCCAGCCACTGTAAACCAACTCCAGATGCACACACTACCTTGTGCATCTGGCTTATGTGTGTACTGGTGAAGGGAGACTCAAACCTCAGTCCTTGGGCTTCACAGGCAAGCACATAACTGCTAAGCCATCTTTCCACCCTATTACCGTTTTTGAGGAAAGACTGACAACATTCTTGAAAAAAAAAGAAGTGGTAGCAGGGCTTGAAAGATTGCTCAGTGGTTAAGTTTCTTGCCTGCAAAGCATAACAACCCAGGTTTGATTCTCCAGTACCCATGTAAAGTCAGATGTACAAAGTGGCAGAGCATCTGGAGGCTCTGGAGCACCCATTCTCTCTCTGTTTCTCTTCCCTCTGCTTTCTCTTTTCTTGCAAATAAATAATAAATAAATAAATGATACCCTTTTAAAAAACTAATTGTAATTGTGGGAAATAGCAAAAACAAGGGTAGCCATTCTAAAGCTGATTTTTTTCTCCATATGTATATATGGTATGTGTGCATGTGTGTATATGTGTACTTGTTTATGTGTAGAGACAGGTATGTGTACAGATGCATGTGTATGCACATGTGTACCACCTAACTTTTTGAGACAAGGTCCCACTGAACCTGAATCTCACCAATTTAGCTAGACTAGTCAGGCATGGTGGCACACATCTTTAATCCCAGCACTTGGGAGGCAGATGTAGGAGGATCACTGTGATTTCAAGACCACCCTGAGACTACATAATGAATTCCAGGCCAGCCTGGACTAGAGTGAGACCCTGCCTTGAAAAATCAAAACAAAGCTGGATATTGTGGCAGACGTCTTTATTCCCTGCTCTTGGGAGGAAGAGGTAGGAGGATCACCAAGAGTTCGAGTCCACCCTAAGACTACATAGTGAATTCCAGGTCAGCCTGACCTAGAGTGAGACCCTACCTCAAAAAAAAAAAAAAAAAAAAAAAAAGGCAGCAAGTCTCAGGAATCCTCCTGTCTCTGCCAGTCCAGTGCAGGCTGTGTCTGCCTTTTATATAGGTGCTGGGTATCCAAAGTCAGGTCCTCCTGCTTTCATAGTGTTGCAGTTACCTTCTCGTTGTTGGCACAAAATGCCTGACCAAAAGCATTTGATGGGTGGAAAGTTGTTTACTTTGTATTATGTGCATACTGGGGAATTGAACCTCAGACATTAGGCTTTCAGACTGCATCTTAACCCTGGGCCATCTCTCTAGCCCTACCAGTCCTCCTTTTCAAAGATGGTCTTTCTCCATCCTGGAACTCACCAAGTGGGCCAAACTCGTTGCCTGATGAGACCCAGGGATTCATTTGTTTCCACCTCCTCAGTTCTGAAATTACAAGCACAAGTCACCATGATCGAATCTGCATGTGGGATTAATCTCAAGTTCTCACATGTACAAGGTAAGCACTTTACCCACTGAGTCATCACCCCAACATGTGTTGTGTCCTTATTTTTTTTAATATTTTATTTGTGCTAGAGATGGCTTATCAGTTAAGGCACTTGCTCGTGAAGCCTAAGGTCCCAGGTTCAATTCCCCAGTACCTATGTAAGCCAGATGCATAAGGCCATGTCTGCTTCAGGGGTTCATTTGCAGCACCTAAAGGTCCTGGTATGCCCATTCTCATTCTCTCTCTCTCTCTCTCTCTCTCTGCCTCTTCCTCCCTCTCTCAAATAAATTAAAATAAAATAAATATTAAAAAAGTATTTTAGGGCTGTAGAGATGGTTTAGTGGTTAACCTACTTGCCTGTGAAGCCTAAGGACCCAGGTTTGATTCTCCAAGTCCCAGCTAATCCAGATGCACAAGGTGGCACATGCATCAGGAGTTGGTTTGCCTGGCTAGAGGCCCTGGTGCACCTATCCTCTCTTTTAGTCTTTCTGTTACAAATAAAAATAAAAGTAATTAAAATATTTTATTTAGTTATTTACATATTTATGTGTGTGTGAGAGAGAGAGAGAAAGAGGGAAGGAGAGAAGAGGTGAACCAGGGCCTCTAGCCACTGCACATGAACTCCACATGCAT